>WHYT01017910.1:654009-701297 GCA_009806455.1 Tetrax tetrax | reverse complement strand
AAGAAAATTGTATTTTTTTTTTTTTTTTTTTTTTTTTCATATTCAGTATTGCAGAGGAAGAAACTAATTCTAGAGTCTAGCAGGGCTTTATTCTAAGGCATTGTCATATCTCTCATTCTAAGTTGAAATATGGACAGATCACTGGGTTTCATAAATGTGTGGAGAAGCTGTCAAAGTGCCTATTTGCATGTGAATGGTCAGCTGAGGTAGGGAGATATGTAAATAATTCTCAAGCTAGCTCCTGGCAAAGATCATTGCATTTCAAAGTACTGTGAAAAGTAGCACAATAAAACTTTAACCTATTCATAGGTATGGAAACTCCCATGCCTTAAATAGATCTGCTGTAATAATGACCACCTGGGGAAAAATGAATCTTAAAAAGCAATATCAGGTCTCTCACTACTATACATTTTCTGCTTCTTTTAATATTTAAAAAAGATAAGCTAAAAGACCCACTCTCCCTCCTCCCTTGGGGAAAAAAAAAAAAAAAGAGAAAGGAAGAAAAAAAGAAGCACAGGATCTAAGCAGTAAGCAGATGTAGACCTTCATTGAAAATCTGGCAGACAAGTGTGGCAGGAGTGGAAGAAATGTAAAGGATTCACGTATTATTCTGAATTGTGTCAGTATCTGACCCAGGAGGCACTCAAAAAAATCATTACTTTAATCTTCCTTACAAATTGCTCAGCATTTCACTATTCTGCTCCACTGTTGTACTTCAGTACCTGCTCAACTAGGTAGAACGGGTGAATATTTTCATTTAAAATTAAATATATCCTTCAAAAGACACAGTTCTTAGGGCATCCAAAAAGGCAAAAAGTTAAAGTAAACAGTAGAAAAATGAGGAACACAGAGTAAAATAAGAATCTTAATAGGCTCTGAGCCAGATGATTTTCTAAATGTTTTATTTACCTCATGTCTACTTAGATAGAACTGGCATGTGTATATACAGACAGGAAGATTTACTAAGCCATTTATTCCTGAAACAGCTCCAAAAACTGTGATTAGGCAGGCGCAAGGAGTAGAAAATGTTTCCAAAGTAAAGTTCACCTCCAAAGGTGATGTGGATTATGTACCTACTCTTTAATCATGAGATAACATGGGACTGTTGCTGTAGTTTACCAATATAATTTTCCCCGATATTGTTTTGTAGTTTCCATGTATTTACCTCAAAATATCATGATGTATTTCATTCAAGCTCCATAATTCACTGAATAGCTTGTGTCATCCCTGTAATCATTTACAGCACACATTTTCTTTCTCAAAAAGCTTCTGGGCATTAATTTGATCTGGTTACATTGTGCTGAAAAGAACTCACAAAGTTAAATGCAATTTGATTCACTGAATTTTAAAAGGGCGATTATTCAAAGACTCTGGGATTTTCTCAATCACACTAATATTCCTATAATGAAATGTGATTTGTCTCAGTATTTACCAGAAGATTAAAAACAAAAAAAGAACTGATCTTGCAAACTCCTACTCGCATGAGTAGTCCCTTTGATTTTAATGTAAATGGCACTTGCAGCGTAAAGTGCCATTTTGGGAGATTATACAAGTTCTTCTTCACTTATGAAATAATGAAGCAACAAAACCAAGCAATTGTAAGGATCATATTAAATTTTTGAGGAAGAAATGAGGCAAAAACTATTCAAAATATTATTCTGTTCCCAAATGAAAGTTTTCATTCAGTAACAGTCTCTCTTGATCTTGCTTATTCCATGGATCTACTGTGCTCTACCACAAGAAAAGCATTCATTGCCTTGCGGTGGTTCAGTGCATCCTCTTGTCCAGTAGAATACATCAATTGAAGTCACCACGAAAGACCTTCACTCAGTCTGGTGATCTTTGAGTCCTTTTAAGGAGACATGTCAACATGACATTTGATTGGACATTTTTGAATGCTCAAGCAAGTCTAAACTGAGGTTTTGAGCAAAGGAAAGTCATATCTTAGTCCTCTCCCATTTTCCCTGTTAACAGGCCTTTCTGTTAAAACCTTCTAAGCAGAAGCCCATCAATGTGAATGTAACACAGAGCAGACATTAGACACAAATCAGCCTTGAAGCAATTCTACTGGCTCGAGCACATTAACTGTAGATAAGTAATACTGCAATGTTGGAATACAATTTCCATAACACAGTTGTTCCATTTTAATAACCATTCCCATATCTGTCAAAAAAGGGCACAGCATTGTGGAAACTTTTATCCTTCACTGGAGTATTACTTACTTACTGTAGCTGTGGCTCCAGGCACTTTGAGTGAAAGTTGCTACTGCCTGCTTCTCACATGAGCTCATTGGAGAGGGCCCAGGAGATCTCCCCACAGCAGGAGACTCCAGAACTGCTTTCCTTCCACTCCAAAGAGCTACTAATGCTAGGAGGAGAGCAAGGAATTCCTGCTCCTTTTCAAACATCAGTCTGACAAAGTGGGACAGCAAGCACAGGGCCATATGCCTCCTCACCCCAAACATCTTGTCAATGGGCTCTCAGTGCTCTTTCAAAAACAGCAAGAGGAATCTCAAATTGCAGCCACTCGGATGTAGCCACTTGTGCAGACACTTCTATTATCCTAAAATTTATTGTAGCCTATATCTCATGCTAAGAAATTGCAGAAAGTCTCAAATGCAGTAGAGGGTGGTGGGGCAATAAAATTTTTCACATTTTATGATAGGTACACATTTAAAGAAGGACGTAAAAAGAATGTTTTCAATTAAAAATAAGAACGGAAACCATTTGTGGCATAAAGTCCAATAGAAAACACATTTGCAACACTTCTGATTTCTGATGCAGACGGCTGTGAAGTCCTTCAATAGGCTGCAAGGGGTATCAATTTAATTAATGGAAGCTGCTGCTTAAACTATGTTAGCAACCAGAGAACAAACCACAGAGTAACTAATGAGTAAACAGATCTATGATGCCTTGGAAGAGAAGCATCCCAACACTTCTCTAATTCTGGCCAAGGATGATGTTAGAAACTCCTTGATGGGAAACTCCTTGCCCTGCTTTGTCCTACTGAGACTAGGAGCTCTCTTCCTCCTGACTACTCTTCCAAATGGATTTTTTGGATCTAGCTAAGCTCAGCCTATCTCTCTGTGAAGCTGAGATGAGGGAAAAAACTTCTCAAACTCTCTGAATCCTGAAAGTATCCTTAGGTGCATGCATGTATTTACCTACATAATGTATACAAATATTAAGCTATTTACACACCCATACTTGGACCAGATCCATAAACAGTGCAAAAATTATGCTACATGTTGCTTTGCTGCAAGTTATTTTTAGCTGTTCCTCAATGTAAATGTCTAATTCAAAATTAAGCTTCAAAATAATGAATAATATGTTTTGTGTTTAGTGGGTATAAACATTTGCATTGCATAGTAAATTATTTTAGCATGAAAGGTCTTGCATTCCTAAATCTGTTGCAGAATGTGGGTGGGAGGTGGATCTTTTCTCCTTTGCTCATACCAGGAAACAAAGTATGAATGAATATTTGTCATGATGTTTCATCAAGGCAGTGTTAACATTAATTGAAGATACACGTGTATGTTGTGGAGAGAATGACAGCTTGCCTACAGTAAAAATTTCAGAAAATGAGGACGTTGTCTTTTAGTTCTTGCACAGGGTGTTAGCTGGAATTGAAACTAGCTAAACACGAGGCTTCGGCAATAGTCGGTGAACTAGGCCAGATGTGGAGGAGATCAAATGCTACTTTAAAAAAAAAACAAACAAACCAAAAAGCAACAAAACAGAAAACCCCAAATCCAACCCAACCCAACACAAAAAAAAACCACCCAAAAAAAAACTAGGAATTTTTTTTTCAGCTCTGACACAAGGGCTATCAGGAACTATGTCTTCTTCCGTTCTTATGTTCTTTCCTTAATCATCTATGGCTGGTCATCAGTAGTCACTGCATTAGACTGGCTTTTGGTCTGGCTGGATATTGCTGTTCTTATGTCCCCATCTTCCAGATCAGTGTGGAGATTTCTCGGTCAGTGTCAGGATTCATATACTCAGTCCTGGCCCCAGGGACAAGATGATCCCTGTGTATACCTGCTAAGGAACAGTTATAAGAAAGAAAAAAAAAAAAGATATAAAGAAGAAATAATAAGAAGAAATAAAGGGTTGGGGTTTTTTAGCAATGTCCCTGTGTCTGGAATGGAATGGAATTTTATCCTCATGTGCATTTAAAAAAAAAAGCAGTACAAAACAAAACAAACCCCAACAACAACAAAAACCCCAAACAGAGCTATTTCTAATAAAAACATTACTTATACTAGTATCATAGCCCTGACTTTACATTTATTGGCATAAATGCAAACTTCTAAAGCTGTGTGGATGTTTGCCATATGCAAATCCACCCATCCATAAATCAGTGTACAGACTGGAGACTGCACAGCTGAAGTGACTGTAATGGTAAATGAAACCTTTCACCACCAGGTCAAATGCAGTTCAGCATATGTGGTAAATGAAAAAGCACTAACATACAGGAATTGATCTGTGGCACGTGTGAAATGAGTGACTGGCCAGTTCACACTGTTCACCACCACAATTGGCACCCCAATTGGTTTGAGCTGGCAAATAAGTCAGAGTTGAACAGCAATGACAAAGCACCGAAGCAACCTGGCTGATGACCGTTCCCTCCAAGTCATGCATAAACAGAGAATTTGCCTTATGGGACTGTCTGGTGGTGTAATACGAGGATTAGGCAGGCGTTTTCCATCAAAATGAATTGTCAATGAAAAAGGAAGTTTCCATTTAATCAAAATTTTCCACCAGTTCTATCCAAATAAAAACACTACTTTGGATTGCTGTGCTGATTTAAGGCACATAACATTGTATTCATCTGACACGAATCTCTGTATGTTCAGGGAAACAACAAGGTTTATAAGAGCTTCATGTGGTTTTGCTGCTTTCTTCCCCATTCTTTCCTGTGCAGGACCATAACTCCAGTTAAGATCTTTGAGAGTGCCTCAGAAATCAGCATAAGGCTTATATGATAGCAGGACAGTAAAAAATGCATAGCCTTATCTCAAGTCCTGGCCAACAGCTCTGAATCAGGGATGAGGCAAGTTTATCCTTTGTACAGGATGCAGTTCAGTGTCAGAGGATGCCATGTAAGACAGGAACACATTCAGAAGCATTTCCAGGCTTCTTGATCTGGGGATACGACTTGGCCATGTCTGACCTGTGGAGTATGTGCAGTGTTTTTCCCCATTAAAGCCTAAGAAAGCTGGACACCCAGACCGGAACAGACATAGATAAAATGATCAAAAGCAAAAGTTACGCATTCCTGGATTTCATCTTTTCCTAAGTTGTCACTCTGTGAAAAGTTCATCATTTTGACTGTTTGTCTTAATTTGAAAACAGATGTTGGAATACTGTAATTTCCCTTGAGACAAAAAAAAAAAAATCCTTGCTTTTCTCAGCTTTACTTATTCCTACTATGAAACTGTATTGTCCCAGAAGAAGTGCTTCATAAAGCTCCTATGCGAGTTGTGAAACTGCAAACCATCTTGACACATACAGCTAGCTATCTGTTAATGTCAAAACATAGTCCTCAGCATTTATTGCAGCAAAACCAGCATTAAAATTCATGTCCATTTCTTGAATATAATTTAATACATTATTTTTTAAAAATAGTATTGTTATTGGTAATAGTTTACTTAACAGAACTTTTGCTCTACTTTTAAAGAATAAAGCTTTAAAGACATTGGTAAGTTGAAATATGTGCTTGTCTTCATGTTTCAGGGATGTTAACAATTTCAGAAAGATTAGTCTTGTGGCTAAAATGCTGAATTGATAGAGGATCGTTGATTCCAGGATCTTACAAACTTTCTGTGTGACGTCAGATGATATCTCTGTGCCTCAGCTTCCAATCTCTAATTACTTTTTGTACACATTTGTTTTATTTTCCATTGACATTGCATGTTTTTTGGAGGCAAGGACTGTGTTTTTGTGCAATAAGATTCTATCTGGACTTTTCAGAACAAGTAGTACAACTGATGAATAACAGAAGCATTTAGTTCAAGGCTCAAACAAACATCTGAGTGTCAAGAAAAAAGCTTTACTCTTGGTTTCTGATAAGAAGGCAATTAAAAAAATATTTTTTAAAAAACAAAACAGCTTTGAACAATGCCTTAGCAGTATATCCAGCCTAATTTCACAAACCCATTTAGTCACTTGAAAGATACCTTTCTGACTGTGTTATTTTTGCAACTGAGGAGTCAAAGTTTTTAGAAGCCTATTCCTTTTAGAGAGAGGAAAAAAAAGCTATTTTTAGTTAAAAAAGTCACTTTGTTAATTTCCTCTTGGTCTTAAAGATTCTTCAAGTGATTATTTCACTGCATATAAAATTCAAAAGCTGACAATTTTTGTTTTCAAAATTTCTCCCTTACTTGTCATCTTCATGTTATGCAATTCTCTAGATATAAAGGCTGCAAAATTATTCAAGTTTGTTGCATACATTCATTTCAGTACGAAAAGACACGTTTCTTTTACATTGCTGGTGAGGAGAAGCAGTTTCATTTTCATTCTGATTGTTGGTGCATTCTCCTTTTTTTTTTTTTTTTAATTTTTAATATGTGGTTTCAGGTGTAGTTTGTTATATCAGTCAACTGGAACACTATAGATTATCAGGGGACTTCCAGGTGTCACACAAGAAGAATGACTGTTTTCCAAAACAAGCTGTGCAGTCCCCTAGGCTCTGGCATAGATGAATATATGAGTGTTACTAGGAATACAAAATATTTCTGAAAAGTTAATCCCATGTTGTGTTTCAATGTTAGGGAAACCACCCACTCATTCTGAGGGGTTTAACCTTTCTTCAAGAGGTAAGTCTGGTACAATGGTCCTTATTTACAAAAGGTTTCCTCTATTTTCCATAAGGAATACAAAACCAGAATTTCTCCTTTGCTGGAGTTGCTCCTTCCTTGATGTAAGTACACACTGGCATTGCCGATTCATTTAAATACAGATTATTACAGTTATAATAAGTGACAAGCTATGTGTTATTTTGAAATAACACACATTCTGGTTCACATCATGTCTTCAGAGACCCAAGCAATGTGCTATTTCACATTGACAAACACTCCAAAGTGTTTGCACTTATGAATAATATATTCTCCCTGTAACTCAACTTTCAGGTGTGCATTGTGCAACAGCATTAGGATGTGGGCCTCACCAGAGTCATCCTAAACCTCTGTCACCTTCCTCTTGGATTACAGCTCTCCCTTCTGTGGCTTTGTTCAAAGCTTTTGGAAACACATCAGTGGACTTTGATTTGTCCTTTAAACCGGTTGTGCCTGCTTGGTACTGCCTTGGTCCATATGAGATTCTGGATGTAATTCAAGTTCTTGGTATTGCTCTATGGAGGTGCAATTTGAAGCCTATTAAATTCACTAAGAGTCTTCCCATTGATTTCAGTGGCCTAAAAACCAGGCCACAGTCTTTGGTTATAGCTGATGTTACAACACTAGTTCTCTTTCTGAGCTCAACCCCAACAGCTGGCCTTACCCGAGGGGACAGGCCAAAGTGTGACATTATTTGCTTGCCGAGGATTTCTGACAAAATCTTTAAAGTGGTACGTCAAGAGCGCTAGATCTTGCTATGCAAGCTGGAAAGTGCTTTGACATACAGGAATGATGCAAGGGCCAATTTTTGCACAGGCACTTTCCAGCTAAATGCAACCCTTGGTTTGGTCCCTTGAAACTGAGCTATGTGAGTGATAACTGAGAATTAAGAATAGTAACATAAAGCAGCATAGGACCTGGTGCTAAACAAACTACTTTGGGCCTTGAGCAAACTGCATTGTGTCTTTTGTTAGTCTGCTCGGAGCGCTGCAAGTCTTCTGAGGTGATAAATGTACAGCCCAGGCCTGCTCGCCAAACCCAATTCCTTTAGATGGATAGTGAATTTATTCTCACACAAGAAATATGCAGGACTGTGTTTTGTTGCAAAATTCAGAAAAAAAAAAAGTGAATCAAATCATCAGCACATCTTTTCCAGTTCCAGTGAAATTTACCTCCTACATAACATTTCCAATATAGAAAGTATTTCAAGAGGAAAATCTCACATGGATTAATGTTTATTGGTTGCCAAGGCAACAGTTTGGAGACCTCTTTAGCACAAACCAGATAATATTATAAGCAGAAGTAGATTAGTATGAGGAGAAAATTTATCAACTTTAGGGAAGACAATGCTCTGAGTGTTTGTTATACCTTTTAGAGATTATATTAATTTTGCTTTGGTCATTTTTCCATTCGTTGCTGTACTTTTTTTACTGTTATTTGTATGACAGTAGCAATTTAATCTCCCTAAGAAAACTGGATGCCACTGTACAATGCAAAACAATGTTTCTCTGTAGAAAACCTGACGGTTCATTTAACAAGCCAGCCAGCCTTAAGGTCGGCAGGGAACTGAGACGCCGTAGGATAAGTGCTCGTGCCAAGGTCATACTGGGGCTCCTTGAGAAACATGGGCAAAGGACACAAGCTTATCAGTCCTGAATTATACAAGTTTTGAATGGGGGAAAACTTAAAAAAAAAAAGTATTAATTTATTTTATTTTTGAGGAGTAAAAATAAGGAGCTTTAGCAGATGCTACTGAGATTGACAGCTGAGAAAAACTAATTGAGATTTAAAGAAGGAGAATAAACACTGAGAATTTCTGTATTTATTTATTTTCAGCAAATAATGGCTTAAAATTCTCTTTTGTAATCATAAGAGAGCATCAGTATATTGGGCTTTTCCAAACCAAACATAACTGTAGATCTAAGCAAAAGAAGGCATTTAAAACAACATTCACTCTGAATCATTTCAAGCCTAGCAACAGATTACAAGGCCATTTCAGACAGGAATAGGAGCTGAATCCTGCACAGTTCTGTTCCAGAGTACATCTGTACCAGCTCTTCCTCCCTTTTTATATTCTCCCTACCACCATGAGGATTCAATCCATGTTATGGAAGAAGGCGTGAAGTAACCGTGTTCCTTTAGAGCTGAACAACTCCATCTTCTTGCCAATTATTGCTAGGTTTTGTTCTCTGCCATCTTACTTCTGCAGCTCTTTTTACAGTTCTTCTAAGCAAACCAGGACAAAGTGATAATGAATTTTTAGATTCTTTGATTGACTGATTTCAAATTATATTCGGTTTTATCTATACCCTTTGATATTTCTAAAGCAGCTCTGAACTTCAAATTTTGAAAGAAGGCAAGTCAGCAGAAGTGTTGGATGTTTAACACCTTTGAAAGTACTGTCTTTTAAGAGAGACAAACCAAATCGGAATAATATTGCTCATTCATCCTTTAAAAGTTATATGTGCTTCTCATCTCTGCCCCACTTTATACGTTTTTAAAATCCCATTCATAGTTCATAGATCACTTTTAATCAGATGCCAAGGTAGTGTCTGTACTTTCTAGTGTATATATGCATGTGTATATTCTAATATATATATATTATAAGGTAAGATAAAAATATTGCAAGTACATTATACTGCAATGTCTCCTGGATACTAGAGCGAGATAGAAGAAAACAAAAAATAAAAAGAAAATCTTGAACTTTTTGCCAGAAATCCAAGCCAAACTTTTCAGACTTGGAAACATATTACCCAATCTTTTTTCTTATGTAGTAGTTTCTTTTACTTAGCATAGTGTTTTCACTGTCTTGAAGAAGTAGGCCATACCAGTTTTCTGATATTTTTCACTCCACTGGATAGAAGGGCTGCTCATCTCTCTTGCCACAGGATTTTATTTGCATCTCAAGTAAGAATTTTCTGTCTTAGATTATTTACCTGAGAGACTTCCAGATGTCATCTTGATTATTTACCTGAGAGACTTCCAGATGAGATCATCTTGCTGTCTTTATCAGAGAGATCTGGCAAGATACTAATGTTGTCCAACATTTTCTAAGGATGGTGCACAGTACGCCAACAGAGTCTAAGCGTGATGAGAGCAAACAGCTTTTGATATCTAATTGACAAAGAACTCAGATATGGGATGCTTTCTAACTCAAGGACTAAAGATTTTGCAAAGTTTATTCAGTGCAGAGGTTTCTTAATTGTTCATGACAGTGGTCACTTACTCCTCAAGTTGTAATTATGTCATACAAGCAGGTGTTTGTTTTCTCCTGCTGCTGATGACCTCAATGAATTCACCACATTTTTCCTTAGAATATGGGTGGCTATTTCTATTTCCATTGTAGGTTTAGCTCAAGGTCATATTTGGTCACTCAGGAGACAGGAGTCCAGTGGCAGCAGGCATGTACTGAAGTTAGAAGTGTTTGCACAGCGTAACCCAAATGTCACCTATTTAATCATGCTACCTTTCTTAGAGGAGCTTCCCAGCATGGATGACTGTTATGGATTTGTGGCTATTTGCTTGTTTGCTGGACAAATGAGATGGGTGTGAAAGTCACAGGGATTCCAGGCAGGGCTGCCAGAAGAAACCTGCATATTACAGTGGTCTGGGTGAGCAGTTTGATATAGGATCCAGTGAAGTCACTGTTAAGACCCTGAATACGTGGTGAACAGCATATTTTCTTGCATGAGTGGTAGAAAATGCTAGTCTGTCATGCTTGGTAGGAAACATATACAGTTATGTTACAACATTTAGTAAGCCAGAGCTTACTATTCTCTGTTATTACAAATCTCCCAAGAAATGTATGGCATTATGCCAGCTACATTAGGTGCATCCACAAAATGTGCGCAAAAATGAACTCTGAACTTGCTGAGATGGCTAATGCAGTTGTCAGTATGCTTTTGCCATACAAATTATTCAGGAACAAGGAGCTCTGTCTACTGTAGGGATCAGCTATAGAGAAAATATTTTCTCTGGAGACAGGCATGCTAGGCCCAGAGTTTTGGAAATGATTGCAGTCATACAGACAGTATCTAATGGCGAGGTATGATGAAGTAAGTGTTGACGAATGGCTAGGGCTAGCAATTCCTGTTGCCTGACATTGATCATCCCATGCCTGTGGGGAAGGAGGAAATGCAAGAAGCAGAATAGGGAACTGGTGCTATGTAATAAAAGGCATAGGCCTAAAATATTCCCATGGATGTAAATATAGTTTCTCTAAATAAGGTCTTGAAATTAAAAAAAAAAAAAAAAAAGTAAAAATGGACAGTGTAAATCTTGGGAACATGCCCCCATGCTTTATCACCATGATAAAGTGAATCCAGACACTGATATCTATTTCTTCTCCATATGTCTATCAAAGGCATGTGCAAAAGGAGTGTATGGGCTTGACAATGTGACTTTTCCATAGAGTCTGAAGCAGTAGTCTCAAAGAACTGGAGTGCAAGTCTTCAGATCAATTTTCAGTAAGAGGAGCTTAGTCCCAAACCATGATTTGTACCTTCAAAACAAAATTAAACTTCTTCATGCTTCAACCTTTAATGGAGCTAGAGATACCAAGTCATCTTTGAACCATTGTCTGGAGGCTGAAGGAGGAAAAGTATCGATATTATTAATAATTAATAATAACCATAGACACTAAAGGGAATTTATCTTCAATAACTTAGGACAGAGTTATCATTCTCTTGAGGCAATTACACTGATATTAGACTGCAGTTTACCACATAGTGCTGTGGCTTGGAGAACATTAAGTTACAGAAAGATGAGAGCATTGTGAGGCAAAATAATTTGCAGTGTTTGAAAAATAAACCTCTGTACCACATTTGATAGTGTGCCTGTGACCCAAATTCTGATAAAGTCACATTAAAAAATGGAAATTTTATCACTGGAGAGTCAAACTGAGACATCCTGGAAAGTTATGCTTCTCTACTGAAATTAAGAGAATTGCAGTCACTTTACCAGGACAAAGTTTGGCTTTGTAATTTTGCTTCTGAAAATAGATGGAATTTAGGTTTACCCTGCATAGCAGTTTGTGGCCACTCAATTAACACAACTTACTTTTTTTTTTTTCTTAAATATATTTATTTTTGACAGTAACAGTTTATTGCTCCTAAAGGCTAAAGATATAAACAAAGCAAGATCTTGAGAGGAGAGAACTCTTTAAATTAAAACTGGAAGAGTTGGAAAATGTAATCAAGGCTTTGGCCATACAAACATTCCTTCAAATCTGCAATAATGAATAAGGACTATTAAGAAATAAAAGTATAAAGTTTTTGTTTGATTGGTTTTACAATACTGTACATTTCAGAACATTACTAGACCCTCTGGCTTATTGTTGAACACAGCAAAAAGGGCACCTTTGCATCTCTTGTACATCGCCTTGGATTTCTGTTTTGAATTTATATTGGAGCTTGTATTGAAAGTAAAAGCTCTAATAACTAGAAAATAAACAAAAATAATCAGGTATGAACTTCAACAATATGAACCTCTTACACTGAGTGTAAGTGCCTGTTTAAAGGGATTTCTGTTCATCATTCTTTATAATTCAGTGTGATATTGTATTCCATCACCAGCAGCTTAATTTATTTCTTTCACCATCTGTTCTTTTTTTTTTCCTTCTTCCATGCCAAAAAATCAATAGTGCTCAATGAGCAAAACAAAGCTATTTTATAATTCAACTAAACTGGTTTTATGCTGTTGCTATTCAGAATATATTGGCCTATTTCTTACACCGATTTTGTTTAGCTAATCAACCCTTTTGTTTTCTAAACCTGTAAAATTTGAAACAGTAAATACTGTGTGTGAGCTATTAGTGCCAGCACTTTTGTAGCTGTTACTTTATGAAACGTCTATCAGGCCAGTTGGTTTTTAATTATAGGCAATACCTAAAGCCTAATAATAAGTGCAGGGACCCTTGCCACAGCTCTATCCAGCTCGTCCCTTGTACAGAGCATGCTGAGCCTCTTGCACAAACACAGACCAGTAGTCAAAGCACTTTCCATGCCAAGCTATATTAATCTAGTGATATCTCAAAATGTCCTTGTGTGTTCCTTGAACTGCCAAAATAATTATGTAAGTTTTGTGAGCTCCTAGAACTACAACTCTGCTCTCATTAACACCTTCTGTCCCTGTGGAGATATAAATATATTAAGTCTTCAGAATACAAAGTTTTATATCAGAGCACTTTGCTGAATACAGGACCAAATGAAAACTAAATTAATGAACTCTCTTGGGGATCTGAAATAGAGAAATGGTAAGGACTACAAGTGCTTGTTCATCAAGGTGTTTCCCATCCGTCTATGATAGGCTTACGTAGAGGGTTCATGTCACATATTGCAAAGAAATTATGATAAATGAGACAGTTTAGTAACCTCTCATTGGAGCTTCAAAACTGTGATCACTCTCCTGGCCTAAATAGGAGTAATTTGGACATAGGTAATTTAGCCATTGAAATGCCCTGTCCCACAAAGCACTGTAGTATTTAATCTGGGTTTGACATTAGAGTTTTAAGACTAAGTATTCTATAATCTTAACTTTGTTGCTTCTTCTACATAAAATGTTGTCACCAAATTTCACATCATGCTGTCATAAAGTCCATATTTTCAGCTGACTAGTTCTAAGTGACACACAAATGATGGAGTATATAATCATTAAAAAAAGATGCTGTGTTAAAACTCTGATAGTTCTTAGCAGATTAGACTCATGCTTTCTGTATAAGAAATAAAGGATAATAAAATGTATTTTACTATGGAAAATATAGCTAGCTGTACAGAATTCCTTTCCACGTGCACTTATAATTTAATACAATTCTTTCTTTCTACTAAATACTATTACTATAATGCCAAGAATTATGTTGGATTTCAGGTTCATATCCCAACTGTACAATTCAGGATATGCTTCAGACCTGTTTATTAAAATAATTTTATTCAGACTATGGCTAAAATAAACAGAGAAGCAATTTGAAGAAACTTGATGCAGGTTTTTCTGAAAGTCTAGTAGACATAATGATTAATATTTCCAGGAAGGCTGATGATTAGACAAAATAATGGTATAGAGAAGAGCTTTCAGGAAAAAAGGGGGGAAAAAAAGATGGAAAAGAGCTCTTACTGAAAATTACTGGTAACCTAAACCACCTGCAAAAATACAGTATTTGCAATAGAGGCCCTTAAAGTTAAAACAGAAGTGAAAATTATAAAATTATTAAATTAAGGATAATCGAGAGATAAAATTATGTGATTGATAAGTGGCAATAGTGTGCTTGCTGGTTTTCCTCTCTAATTTCAAACAGAACATGATACTCATTAAGTATTCATCCAAAAGGATGTGATGAAAAACAAAAAAGTAGTAGGAAAAATATATAATGGCTTTACACAGTTATCATTATAAGATGTAGCTCTTTGTCAGCTACCAATTCATCAGCACTAAGAGTGCTTGCCTTCCACACCTAACAACATCCTCTTGCTAACAGTGCTGTTTTCTCTTGAAGTCTCATTTATCTTCCTACACAGGTCATTAAAGTTTGAACCTGCTCGCTTGAAGTTGTGCCTGTGGTTGCCACTTTCTCTGTATCCACCCCCACAGTGTTCTTGTGCTCCTGAGATCTCTTTATTTCAACAACAGCAGCAGCAAAAGTACTAGAGCTTTTGCTGACAGAAAACTGAGGAAAGATTTTGTTTTAATTTCATCTAGGTTTCTAATTCTAACAAGTTGCAAAAGTTTTCCTTGAACTACAAGATCTCACTTTTAGTGGGACTTGATAAATCTTAGCTGTGTAACATACAGTACACGTGCACTGCATTTATTTTGGACATTTTTGCTTGCTTTGCTAGCTCACTGACTGTTTTCAGGTGCCTATGTGCCATGATAGAAAACCCTAATTCATCACTGTGCTTATGCCTTCCTACTTGAGGAAAGATGTTTACTATGTAGACTGCTGTAGAAGTGGCAGGATATATGAAAAAAAAAGAAGGTTTGAATGTCCGTGTGAAAACTAGATATCAGAGATGTTCATATGATCCTAAGCCTTTGGCTTTCTCCTCATAGATGGTGACAGTGGGAAAGGTGTGTCAGTTATTATAGAATCATGGAGTAATTTAGGTTGGAAGGGACTTCTGAAGGTCATCTAGTTTAACATCCAGCCCCTCCCTCAAGCTGGGCTGAGTAAATCAGGTTGCCCAGGGCTCTGTCCAGGCAACTTTTGAGTATCTTCATGTTGGAAATTCTACAGCCTCTCTGGGCCTTTGTGCCAGTCTTTGATCACCTTCATACTAAAGTTTGTCCTGATTTCTAATAAAAATTTGCTGTGTTGCCTCTTATCCTGTCACTAGGCACCTGTCATAGTTCATCTCTGCTCAGGACCAAGCTACACGGTCTCTCGCTCTCTCTTCCCACCCTCCGAGGGAAAAGGGGAGAGATAATATAACAAAAATCTTGAGGTTTGAAATAAGGACATGAAGAGATCATTCAAGTTACTGTTATGAGCAAAACAGACTCAACATGGAAAAACTATTTCAGTTTGCTATTTATAATAAAACCAAAGCAGGATAATGAGAGAACAAAAACAACTTCCCCCCAACCCTCCCTGTTCCCAGGCTTAACTTTGTTTCAAATTATCCCTTCCTCCTTCCCCCCACCCCATGCAGCACTGTACAGAACAGGGAATGGGATTGTAGTCAGTTCATCACATGTTCTTTCCACTTCTCCTTCCTCCTCAGGGGAAGAACTCCTCACATTCCTCCCTTGCACCAGCGTGGGGTCCCTCCCATGGGCTGCAGTCCTTTGAGAAACTACTCCAGTGTAGGGTCCCTTTCCACAGGGTACAGTCTCTCTGAAACAGTTGCCCCAGCACAGACCCTCCACGGGCCACAGCATCCTTCAGGCATCCACCTCCCCTGGTGCGGGGTCCTCTCCGGGCTGCAGGTGGATCTCTGCTCCTCCGTGGACCTCCATGGGCTGCAGGGGCACAGCCTGCTTCACCATGGGCTGCACCATGGGCTGCAGGGGAATCTCTGTGGGAGCAGCATTACTGCTCCCCCTCCTTCACTGACATTGGCGTCTGCAGCCGTTCCTCTCACAAGAAATTCTTCACAATCAGCTCAGGCAGATGCCTCTCAGCTTCTCTTCACATCTCCTCTCTTTACTTCTTGCAGCCGAGCTGGGCCGAATTGGACTTGCACTCCCCCTCTCTGCCCCTCACTTCTCTTTCGTCACTCTTTTTTTTTCATTTTCCCCTTCTTAAATACATTATCACAGAGGTATTATCACTGTTGCCCTGGCCAGCAGCAGGTCCACTCTAGACCTGACCAGGTCCACTGGACAAAGGGGAAACTTCCAGCAGCTTCTCACAGAAGCTGCTACCGTACCGCCCACCCCCCCCAACCAAACAAAACCAGCACAGCACCTCAGGGAGAGCCTGCATCAGCCTTTTCTATAGCCTCCCGTTTGGTAGTTGAAGTCTACAATAAGATGTTGCTTTAGTAGGCAACCAGTGTGAATATTTAGGGATCAGCACTGCAATATACTCTAGCAGAAAATAATTGTAAAGATTATAGATCAGCTAGTACAGAATGTGCCAACCCAGTTTCTGAGGGGGATAGAAAAATTATATGTATTCTGTATTGGTATATTGACTCCTGGATGACATGCAAACTAAATTCCTTGACTTAAAAGTAGACAGCATTTAATTTTAATATAATTCTAGATGATTATTATTTTTAATTAAAATGTAATTAGATTCCTTGTAAAACTTGAGCCATTTGAACTTTTTTCTAGTCCTCCTGTGTTTTGATACCACCCAGCATGTGTTTTGATTCCATGCTTTTTTTTTACTATTGTGCTACTACAATTATTTGGCACATGATTGTTCCGAATGATTGGCTATGTATATTCCACCTCCGGTTCACATATACTGTATATATGAGATCCGATTATTATGGCAGCTACTGGGACTCTGTCTGGCTTCTGGGTAGCATCACCTCTTCCTGCATTCAAATGGGACAACATTCGCTCAGTCCCTTCATGCTATCAGAGTTTATTTTGACTTCTCTGCGTACAGTATGACTTTTGATACCAATACGTGAATAGCAGGGTGGACGGTAATGCTATTCTAGGTCATATATTTTCTATGGAGAAGCTGAATTCTTACAGTTTTCTCTTCTATTGCACTACTTAGTTAGGTAAAGTTAAAATAAATCTTATTAATGGTAGAGACAGGTTTGTTTCTCACTCTGGCTCAGAATTGTGGAGATGCTGACAGAAGACAGCTGGTGTAGACAGACACTCCAGTAAGTCAAGAAATTGAGGAAGAACATCTGTAGGAGACAGAAGAATAGTTGATTTCAACAAGGCGGACATAACAGTGTCATCTTCTTTTCTTAGCCAAATGACTAAAGAATAATTCAAGAACATTACTATATGTTGTGCACTTTAGAAAAGTATGTGGGAGTAATTCATAGGAATCTGAACAGGCAACTGAGTGTTTTACTCTCCTCCACGTGAGTGCTTATTAATGACAGATTACTGGAATAGGCAAAAAATGCATAGCAAAATCTAGCTTCTGTGGCACATATCTTTAAATGTGGTAAAGAGGAACTCAGGTGTGCCTTATTAGAGCTCTAAAAATATTACATACTCAAAGCATTCCAAGATTTCTTGGCTTTATGAGACCACAGTTGGCACACATCACGTAGAGTCAGGCTTTATTTCCTCCTGCCTTCGTTTGATATCCTTTGCTCATAAACCCAGCTAAGAATGCTCATCTTTCCTGGAACCACAGCACAATTTTGTTTTGGTAAAGTAACTTTTACTCTCTAGCAATTTGCTTTTAATACCATGTATTCATTGAAATCTCCTTTTTAATAGGTAAAATGATCACTTGAAGAGCTATGGAGATTCCTAGTTTCTGCTCTGATCCTAATGATGATGTTAGCCCATGCCCTGTTCTGTTTTCCAAAAAAAAAAGAAAGTCACAGATTTTTATTTCAATATATTTCAAGGTCATCTACCTCACTTTTTTTTTTTTTTTTTGCCACATCCATGGAGCTCAGTACCAATGATTACATGGGGAAAGCAACAGCACTTTTTTTTTTTTTTTTAATGAGTTTGATAGAACAAGACTTCTTGAGAAGTTTCTCCAGATTGTTGATACAAGTCAAGTCAAGGCAATACTGATGGAGTACAGCTTGGTTATGTCTATCCTAGATAAAATAGCTGAGTTACAAGGCTGGAGCTATAAGTGCTCAGAAGCAGCTGTGTCTCAATTTGCAGGGCAACTATATTGGAACCAATCCTCTTTTTTACCTAGCACTGTACATTATCAGATGCTGCAGGCTTTCAAAAAGTTTCTTAGCAGCCAGTTTTCCATTGCGAGGTCACTGTTTACTCATCACCAGAACTAGCATCCACGGAAAATGACAGTAGAAGCATTTATTAACTGTGAATAAATCTGTTTCTTCAAAACATATCTCTCTTACTGTTGCTATGAGCCGTGCTTCTTCTCCACTGCTACAGAGTCTATCTGAAGTCTGAACTGTCAAAGGAATTTAAGACTGGTTGAGCCTGCTCTCCTCAGTATACCTCTGTGTGTGGGAGTCAGGAGAGGGTGAGATCATTCAGTGCACAGCAGAGCCCCAACAAAGACTCCTGGCTTATAGTGTCTGAACTCATATTTGTGGGTCTAACACACGATGAAATTGCCAGAAACAGCCCCTGTTCTTTTGCTAAGTAATTCTTCTTTTGCTGTCTCTAAGGTAACTGGAATCTTTATGCTTTTATCTTTCAGCACATCAAGTGTATCAGATAATAGTTAAGTTAGAACAATAGGAGATGAGATGCTGTGTCAGCATGTGGGCTGTAAATGGAACAAAAGAGTCTTCTTAAATTCAGTGTGTTCTGAAAATACAAAGTTAGTGGCAATGTTCAGCCATGCAGTAACAGGCCATAAAAGGAAAATGAGTTACTCTTAACGCTGCAGTTCTTTTGTCTTTCTATATCAACATTCCCTTGTTTCTTAAATAGCCGTAACATATTACACTGTTAGTACAGTATTTTATTTTTTTTTTTTCCTTTGGAACTCAGTAAGTACCTTCACTGTTTCTTCGACACCGTTTTTCTACATAGTAGACTATGAAACCACTAGTTGTGTTTGTTAAGTCTCACTGTGTGCTTTATGGCTGTGCTGCACATGCTGTCCAGCAGCTACAGTGAGATTTGGGAAATGCTGAAGTCAAAAGGACCAAAATTTGTTCAGTGTGCTGAGATTGTTACTTAATCACCACTAAAGTGATGATTTAAGTGGTTCATCTATGCCCCTTTTATCTGATATTTACCACATTGTCTCTTAAAATTTTTTCACAGGAGCATTTAATGTGGTAATGTAATAAAGGCAAACAGCAATAATAACAATATGTAATGTGTTCTCTTTACCTGAAGACTAAATTTAGATGAAAGAAATGGAGGAATATCTTGTAGAAAATATCAATCCAGAGCAACTATTGCCTATTCATGTTTGCATGATTTGTAAAATAAGAGATTGTGTTGAGAATATACGAGAGGATGACAAATGAAAACGTGATTAGCAGATTAGCATCTACAGAGCTTTATTGCAATATACTTACGCTGTTTGAGAATATGGCTGAAATTATGTCTGAATTCCTGAATCAGACATATCTGACATGCATATGTACCAATACAACATTTGAGATTTCTGTCCTCCTTCTTTCAATTAAAGCTGTGGTTCCTCATTTGCCCAGTAAAGGCAGAAGCAGCAGTACTTATGCTCCTCTGCATCCCTCAAAACATATCTCTCTAACTGTTGCTATGAACCGTGCTTCTTCTCCACTGCTACAGAGTCTATCTGGAGTCTGAACTGTCAAAGGAATTTATGACGGGTTGAGTCTCTGCTCTACAAGGATCAGTATGTGCCATATCTCCTGTTGCCCATTTTGTTGCTTTCTGATGTTGCTTAAAGTACAGAAGTTCTTACTCTCAGGAATACCCCAGAAAAAAATAGCTTTAAGAGAAATTGATGAGCTTTGGTTTTTCTTTTCTTTTCTTTTTTTTTTTTTTAATAGCAGGAAGCACATTCCTGTAATGGTCTTTTTTTTTTTTTTTGTTTTTTTTCGTTAGGTTCTAATTTATCAAAGCTAAATCAGTACACTTAATTCATAGGGAAAAAAAAAAGATGATTGGAAGGGACTAATTCAACCTCCTAGTCAAATCAACACTATATTCAGAATTAGGTCAGGGTTTTTTGCTTTGATTCAGTCAAGTTTTGAAGGTTTCTAAGGATGGAGACTCCATAACTTCTCTGGTTATTGTTCCAGTCAAGATTTTTTTCTTTATATCACATTCAGTGTTTCCCTGTTGCAACTTGTGCATGTTACCTCTTGTCCTTTCACTGTGTACCTGTGGCAAGAGTCTGATTCTCTCTTCTTTATAATCCCCCAACAAGTAATTGAGGACAATTAGATTACTCCTTAGCCATCTCTTTTTTCCACAGACATTACTTGCTCGGGCAGAGTAAGTTCCAGTCTTGTGATACTGTGTCAGCCTAAAATGACACTCAGAATTGCGGTTCCCCATGGTTCAGGTCAGTGCAACTTCAAGACTTTTTGCTTCACGTCAAGGAGATATTCCACAACTAGCATAGTGCAAAGAAGCTTTAAAACATTTGTTTCCATTTTGAAACACTTATGTACTGCCCAAATAAATGACTGAGAATGAGACTCAGGTGCTATTGTTTATTGGAGTGTGGCTAGATCTTTGCATGAAGGGTGAAGCACAGTGCAATTAGTATTATTAACTGTGAAAATAATGTTTACTAAATCAGTGTCTAATACACCTGGATGATAAATTATGCTTGCTTTCTCTCACACAAAATGCTTATCTTCATATTTACAGTCCACGGGTAGTGGTAGTGCAGATAGATAAACATTTCAATGAATCAGACTCTGGAGGGGAAGGATTGGACACAATTAGAGTATTAACGTTAGATAGTTGGCATAGTTAAAGGTTGGTTTATTTTAATATAGCCACCAAATTATAATGGGCTATAATGCATGGGAATGAATTGCACTCTTGTTATGTTCAGTGAATACTTAGCTATATCCTTTATGTAAACATCCTACTCACAGTAATCCAGTAAGGACATAAGGTAGAGTCTGTTTATTTTAAGAGGTAAACCACTCAGGATTATACAGGAATTAGGATGTGCATGCAGATACAGAGGTTTCCAATGTGAGGAAACTACGAGTTGTCCATTTCACTTTGCTTTTTACTCCACAGTAAAATGTGGAGTGTATTCACTTAATTATAGAACAGTCTATATTCTTGATCTGCAGAAACTTTTTAGTGTATAAAATCTAAATGAGGAGTTAAATGATATTGACTTCAGTAGGAAAGGAGTGTGTGCTAAGTTTTAAGACTAGAAAAAGTCATACACTTCTTTACAGTAAGTGTCTTATTATTTGAACACTAATTATATGTGCCTGATACTTCTCGTGATAAATCACTGGTTTCAGTTTCTTATAACCTGTGTAAGCTTGGACTGAAAGTTTACATGCTGAGCATCCTGCTTCCTTCTATTTGGAATTTTTTGGCCAACACAATCACTTCTGGATGCGAATCTGTGGCATAAAGCCTGAACTACTGCTACTGCTGGGTCTGAATTCCAGAGAGGAAGCTTTACTCTCCTCACACAACTGGAGTATGCAGCAGCCCATTTCTTTTGGAACTGTGGCAGTCCCATGCAACCTTTGATTACACAACTTTTGTCTGTTATTTCTAAGGAACTTCTGTTTCCCTTGATGCACAGAATGGGAGTGGGTAAAGAAGCAAGGTGAGATCAGAGGTGCTTGTTGTTTATAACACCCCTACTTCATTTATTGCAGAATCTAGTATCTGTGTACTGAGTGAAGCAAGGGACAAAAAGGTTAAAAGTACTTGGTTCCTGTCCTGGATGTCTGAACTGTTGTCTTGCTGCTCTGTCATTCCTGTATGCTGTGTGCTAGATGGTCACTGGCTGAGAGTTCATAATTTTTCTGGCTTTCTAGCTACCTTCCCTGTGGATCCTGAGGCATATTTCTGCACTTGGCAGAGTGTGGGGTTGTGGTTTGAAATCATGTTAAGTATTCTCAAAGATCAGGACTCACTGAGTCTATTATTTTAGGGTAGTTTTGTTTTCTTTCTTCCTCTGTCTATATAAATTAGGAAGCATAACGGCTTTTCTTCCATTGAATCATGTTTCTGACTCAGACTTCTGCCATAGGAAAGACGAAAAACAATTTAATAATTCTCTCTCCCAGGCCAGTGTTTGAAGGCTAGGTAGTCATAGAATCATTGAATCATAGCATGGTCCCTTCATTGGAAGGGACCTTCAATGGTCATCTAGTCCAACCCCCCTGCAAGGAGCAGGGACATCTCCAACCAGATCAGGTTGCTCAGAGCCCCGTCCAACCTGGCCTTGAATATCTCCAGGGATGGGGCATCTACTGCCTTTCTGGGCAACCTGTTCCAGTGCTTCACCACCCTCATCATAAAAATTGTTTTCCTTATAGTCTAAATCTACAGTCTTTCCTATAGTCTAAATTGCTACATTCTCTACTAAAAAGTTTGTCTCATCATTCTCATAGGCTCCCTGAAGTACTGAAAGGCCACAATAAGGTCTCTCCGGAGCCTCCTCTTCTCCAGGCTGAACAACCCCAACGGTCTCAGCCTTTCTTCATAAGAGAGGTGCTCCAGCCCTCTGATCATTTCTATGGCCCTCCCCTGGACCTGCTCCAACTGGTCTTCAGGGCAAATACTGAAAAAGTTCTAAAAGAAAAATGAATTTGATGTTCTATCAATTCTGCACACTGAACAAAGTAAGGATAACGTACAAAAATATAGACAGTAATGAATACCTACAATTAAAATACTGTAATCCAGTTTAAAGGTGATATCTCTCTTGCACAATGAAGTAGGATTTGATTCCTTTAGTTTAGCTTCTTAAATTTAGGCAGACTTGATCTCTTTGTGGAGATTCTCGGGGGCAACTCACGGCTTCCACTGACCTACATAACACTTATTTGAGTTAAATTGCTTCGTGATGTAACTAAAACTTAGGCCCAGATCAGATATCCAAGTTAGATGTAGTGCATACCATCCATTATTTTAGCATTATTCTGAAACAGAATTCTCAAATATCATGGGAGACAGCAGACGTGCATATAACGTACATGAACCAACACCAAATCTCACTTCCCAAAACCCGCTCTCAACTCAAGTGAATTAGACTACGGCAAAATAGAAAACTCCTGCTGCTTACATTTTCCCTACAGAGATCATTGCAAAGCATGTCAGATTGAACATTTAATCACAAGATAAGAAATGTATTTGGAGCACTGTGCATAGGAGTATTACCTAGTGACATCCATTGGGGCCCTGTGTTTTAGCTTAAAGTGCATACTTTAAAAAAAAAATATTTCTGAGGTTATAAGGGTAAGCATTTTGGAGGAAGTCCCTGAAAACACAGGTCCTGTAGGAACCATACCTTTAATCCATTGGCTTGATTCAGTTTTCAGCACAATCAGTAAAATCCCACTGCCTTTGGTTGGCTTTGGATTAGACCTCAAGGGTCATGAACTGGTTGAACTAAGCAGTGGAGCAGATGCAAGCTTCCTCAGCTTGCAGACCTTTCTACCAGATTTCTGTTCAAACTTGTTAGCATCTGAATCTCAGGAGTGCTTTCTGGAACATATATCTGCAGAAACCAGCATATACAGCAAATGTGTAAATTATTGTCCTAAATCTCAAAGCTTATACTTGTAAAAAGGGCAACAGTAACTTTCCTTTTAGGGATCTGGGTAGTATGTTCATATATACCTCCAAGCTTGAAACCTTGTGTTTTGTGGGGTGTTTATGCACTCCTTATTCAGTTGTCTTACTACAGTTTAATTAAGTGATATGCCACTTAAACTGCAGTCAGCCACAATGGTCAGGGTAGTTTCCTCTGACCACCGTGGAGAGTTGGCTGTTCTAATTTCATTTGTTCAAATTAATGTGTTAACTCCCTCTGAGGAGGTAAGTAGTGTGTCACAGCTTGAGGCAGGACCTCTGCACACGAATCCTTTTAGTTCATAGCAGGGTTCAGGCATGCAAATGTTGACATTTTGAAATTGTTTCCCCAGTAGGTCAAATTAGTATTAGTGGCTACAAAAAGAAAACACATCTACCCTTATGCCTTTCATAATTAGACTAGCTAGAAATAAACGCAAATGTTTGCCATTATATTAGAAGCCATGTCAGCTCTGCTGGAATTACATTTGTTTAAGGAAAAAATAAAACAAAACAAAATACTTTATCTTGACTGTTTGTTTGACAGTACAGGAAACAGAAATAGCTATGGTAACTTTAGAAAAGTTTAGAATAGTTCAACTTTGGAAAAAGTAGCACATTGGTTCTACACTGGTTCGTAATGCTCCACAGAGGCTCAGGATCCACTATTTCAAGACTGTGAGATATCCATTCTTGAAGATTTTCCAATATGTCAATATGTGTCAAGAGAAAACCTCTTCACCATCAGGACAAGGAGTCATTTCTTCGGCTATTTTAGAAGTATGAATGCAGTCTGCATGTCAAGGTGCTGCTTTGTAATGTCTTTCTTGTGCATTGCTTAGTCTTTGAACATTATAAACATGCAGAAACTTTATTGTGATGTTAGTTTTTTCCAGATTTAAACAAAATTCTGACAGATGATAAGGAGTTTGAGAGACATACTTACTGTACACTTCACTTTAAGACTTTAAGTTGTATCCACATCTGCTGTAAATTAATTTGATTTTACTAAAAGCAACAGAGCAGTAGACCAATTTTTATCAGCTGAAATCTGCTCTTTAGAACATATTTGGAACCACCCAGTGTTGCTTTAATTTGGAAACACTGAATCAATGTCCTGTACAATTTTAGGTGAATTACAACTTTTAAATATTATTTTAATTTTTTTTTTTTTTGCGTATTTCTGGAGTATACCATTAACCACAATGTGTTAGTGTGTGACCATCAAGGAAAAATATAAGTTCTCCTTTAACGTTCAGTGGGGGTTTTGTGTGAATGTTCCTCATCTGTCAACAGTGACTCATGGTATCTTGGATCAATGTGGGCATTTGGAAGCCTGTGCGGCAGTTGACATAAGCATACACTTGAATATTGCACCCAAAGGAGCATTTTTTTGGAGGGAAATTAGCAGAATAACCAGCAGAGCTGCTGAGAATGAATAATATCATTGGATCTGGAAGGGCAAGTGGAAAGTGCCCTGCCTTTCTCCCCAAAACATTCCAATTTTTAATGTGTCCTTTACATAAACCAAACTTACGCTGAGGCTACACAACCTGCACAAGCAATTCATTAAACTCATTGTGCAGGCGTGGCAATTTAGTGCCAATGGAGAATGTTTCCTGAAGTCTGGTGAAAAATGGTACTGGTTTAGATCACTTAAAGTGCAAAGAAATGTAGAGTGTGAAACAATGAACTAAATTAAAATTTGCAGAAATTGTTATGTTTCAGTAATTCCTATTTGACATTACAAAGAAGGCAAACCCTGCTTTCTTTTTCAGTGTGCCTACGCCATTTCATTAACACCTTCAGTCTACAGGTTATCCTCTAAAGGCTCTATTCTGACAGGGCCCTGAAATAAATTATATGAATGTGATCTCTGATCTCTGCCTTGGTAAGAAAAGTGCAGTTTTTGTGGCATGAGCAAGAAGTGATATGCTAATTCTCACTGATTTCCACTGGAACCTCAGAAACATAAAACTTCCATTATTTCTCTTCCCTGTTTCAAAATTCCACTGAACTTTATTCTTGATGCTAACACTGAGGATAATGATGTTATTGTGTTGATACAATGAATAAAACTATCATTTATTTAGATTGATGAGACACCTAAGATCAGTGGTGTGGACAAGACCTCCTTTGTGCTAGTACAAAGAGAGAGGAAAAGAGTAAAAAAAAATGAACTGGGAACAGATGAATTTTTAGTATGGTAGTCACACCAGCTTTCCTCCCCTTGTAGTTAATTTTATTCAACAAAATATTGCTTGTTTTTGTTACTTTTGGAACAGTATTTTCAATTTTTTCAATTGTAATTTGCATGCATGCCATCTCTCTCTTACTGTCATTTACTGCAGAAAGTCAGAGGAGACGTGGCTGGAGATGTTGCAGTTTGGCTATTTCAGGTGATAGCATCCACCAGGAGCCCATTACGTGCTGGTTGAAGTGGGACTGGCCGAGTGTGCTTAGAGTCAAAACATCCTAAAGTTTCTTTCAGTTATCTTTGAATCCCCTTCTGAGGCTGCTTTAAATAGAGCCTGATGCACCAGGTGATCTGGTGTTGAAACAAATCCTACTATATTTACATTGACGTGTCTTTAAGCAAATGAACTTGTGCTCTGAGGTCAAGCACCACAAAGTTGTATCCAAGTCTTGTCATGCATTAAGCCCAGACAGACAGCAGGTGCTACCTGAGTGCTGATAATCCACTCACTTTCCCTCTTCCATGTCTACTGGAAGTTGCTGATGGGTCTTTCTGGCGTTCACTTAAAAGATAAAATATAGACAAGTTATTTCAAAACAAAAGGTATTTAGAAGGAATTAGGGGTTGAAATGCTGTTACAGAAGGTGGATTCAATCAGTGTGAAATGATGCTGTTTGCAAATACTTCCACTCACCCAGGGAGGCCCCAAAGACTTTGAAGAGAGGAGACTGAGTGGGGAGAAGAATAGGTCAGGAAGGCCCCATTGGCAGCCACAGAGCATAGGCCAGGTGAGAAGGGAGTGAGAGCAGTTATTTTGCTCAATTACATTTCATGTCTTGCGTCTTCACTTTTCTTCTCCAGATTTAAGTCATGGCTACACTTTTATCCATATGTGAGTAGGAGGCAGATATGTTGTGTCCAACCGGAGCCAAAGCAAACACATAATATGGGGTTTCCATAATAGGGATTCTCCATAGTAGGAGAAGGTGATAGGGTTAGGTCGATCAGATAGTGATAGTTCCCCAGGATACTCTCTAAGTCTCCTTGAATTTCAAGAACTTGGTGAGCTAGAAGCTGTGTCTCTAAATTTAATAGCCTTTTAAGGATTTATTTTTCTTGATCTTATCACTTTGGTCCTTGAAACTGTAAACAGTTTTACTATCTACAAAAGCCTAATATCAAGAATGTCCATGAATTAACTGTGTGTTGTGTGAAGTGGATTAAGACATTTCTGGGGAGATTTTAAAACTAGTTAAAGCACTTTACACTATATTTTCTTGGCGTTATCAGAATTATAGTTCAAGGTTTTCTTGCATGTCATGAAGTTTTAGGTAGGAATGCACTCCTCCGAGCCCTTTTGGAGTATGCTCCGAATACAGAAAATGAATGTAAAAATTTTATTTAAGTTTTATTTTCCCTTTTGAATCTAGCAGTTAATTATAAATTCCTTGTTCCCCATTTGAGTGTGTAATAATTACAAAAACACTGTAAGTAGAACTAGTTTGGTTTATGTAACCTCAAAGAAATTTAAAACTTTGATTGATAGAGCAATATTAAGCATGAGAAAATTCACTTGCAGTTGAAAAATGGTGTTGGGGGCTTTGGTGCTGTTTGATTGTTTATGACTTGGATGGAAGGGAAGAACTGGAAATTTCTTTTTGATGTACAGAACTGAATCTAAGAGGTTGTAGGTACTACTGAAAGCATTTGATAAGTAAAGGTAACTAATTTGAAGTAGTGTTTAATCAAATGGATGCTAAATATATTCCACACATTGCAGAACCACAGCAATCAGATTCTTTTATCCATAGTGTAACTACATTCTTTTTCATTAGGGTAAATTAAGAGCAAAATTTGCCATCATCACTTACTGCGGTACTGAATTCTGTGCAAGGAGGGTCAGTGGTTAGAAGTCCCTCCTTTATTTTGCTGCTATTAAAGTACATTAGCAGAGCTGTGTGTATGCGTATGTGAGCTACATAGACTGTTTAGCTGCAATCATCCAAAAATTCATCCAAACCCTATCCTGTGGATCTGAAGAAACCAGAGCTATCAGAAGAGAGAAGGATGTGAATCCAAGCATGAATTTTGCTCACTCATTCTGTTAATGTGAAAAGGCAGTTCCTCAAAGTGCTCAAATATGTGATCAAAGTGAAGGGTGAATCCCACCTGCAAAAATAATTTTTAACAGAAGACGTGTTGATAGCTATGTCTGAAATTTAAGATATGAGGTCACTGATTTGTACCTGTATAGGAAAAGCTGGACACACTCCATCTGAGCCAGCTGCTATATAAAATACAATAGTTTACCTATAAGCACAACTACCCCAAAGTCTATTTGCATCTTAATAATCACAAGACATTGTGAAGACTTGTTAGACAGACAGACAGAAGTGTTTCATACATGATTTTCACGCATAAAAATACCTTTTTTTCAAAGCAGGTCAAATGCATTTTCCATCATAAATCTGTCTCTGAAGTTCCAATAACTCAAGTACTATTATTCGATTTTGCAATTTTGCGCATGCAACTAAGTTTCCAGGGAAGCTTCCTAATCCTACAGTGCATATTAACTAATTCACCTCAGTAAATAATTTGTCCGGTTTTACATTGTCAGCTCAGTAATAATAATAATAATAAAAAACCCACAACCTGTCAAAAAAGGACTTGTTTAATGTCAGACCGAATCTACCTCTGTTGGATTTTCCCCTACACCACAACATTTTAGGCTGTAGAAAGACGCTCTCTTGCAGCCTCTTTTGCCACTGAAAGAGTTCACGTTCTTACTCATTGATGGCTGACCCGCTGCAGGTTACCCTCAGTCTCACACTGTCTCAAATTTGACATCTAAATCCTTCACAGACCTATCCCATAAGTCTCACCAAGAGTCAATGGTAACTTTGTTGTCAAATACCAAAGTCACACTTGAAAATAGAACCATTGGGCTTTTTGAAAATTTCCCCGGATAACCCTAACAAACTTAACACCTTATATTTATTAATTCTTTTAAATGAGCTCACTTGTTTTTGAAATACATTGGTTTGATACCTGAAACTGAGATTTCTTTAAGAGTTAGAAAAAACTTTAATACTCTTTGCCCTGAAAATGGAATAGAGTTGTAGGAGGAAGGACTTTACTGTCACAACTGCAACTCCAATACTCTTATTGATGATGTTGTTACTTTTGACTCCTAATTGTCTAAGGCATGTGAATTGTGAAGGCAATGACTAAGTTTTGGACTTTCAGGTTAAATTATTAGAAAATTAGAATAAAGAACAATGTTTTTAAGAGATAAACAAGAAAAAAAAATGACTTGGCTTCACTAGGGCAGCTTTTCAGAAAGGAATTTTATAAAACATCATGGTATTTTAAGTAGTTTGTTGCTTCATAGTCCTCAAACATCTTGACAGGTTTTCACATTGCACAAGGTGTTTTCTTTTCACCTAAGAAGATCAAGGTTTTATTTTTTATTTTTTTCCAGAAATAATGCTTCTTTGGAAGAGGAACTGACTTTAAAAATAAATAAACAACCCTAAATCTTCTCAAATTTTAACTGTTAAAATAAACAGCGTGTAGACATTTTCTCTTTGTGTTGAGTATTTCTGTCTTTCATTCAATGTCATGAATATGACAAAGTATAGTCGTACCCCCTGAGCTAACTTCAAAGTAGCTTGCCTGCTTAGCCTGATGTAATACCCTAGTTATTCAACGTGCAGCTTCATCGAGGCACAATTAGATGATAAACAATATCAATTAATCTTTGCTGGCCTCTTAGCCAGTGGATTTAGACAATACAACTATGTGAGTGAATTTCAAGCTGGCTCAAATGTCGCTGTACTGTAGCATGGTCAATATTTTAAGCAAGTAGGTGTGCCTATAGAGCAACAGTTCCTTTCCTGCTTTGCTTGTGTTCTGTGAGAAAAAGTTCATGAATTGGAAACTTGTATCTTGCTTATTTGTGGAACAGCCAGTGAGTAAAAACTGTGCTCCATGCTACACTTGGACTTGACATGTGGCTAGGCCATGCAGAGGATAGGACGTGACCGTCTTCCCATATCATCACTGCCAAATGAAATACATTTGTGCCCTGGGAAAACATCTGTGCTGTTAGTCATTGAAAAGGTGCTCATGCCTCTGTGATATGATATTTAATGAGACAAGGATAGTACTGTTTATAGATAAGGTAATCCTTGAAGTGACAACTACCTGCAATTTCACTTTCTTGATAATGAGTACCGGTTCTGCTCTCTGAAGACTAACTTTCCAGCAGTATCATACAAATAGTTGAAAACTGATGAACTGCTAACTAGATCTGATAAATGAGCTACTTAATGAATAGGGTTTAGCTGACTGTTTACCTGTGCTAGCTCAGATGGTGCAATTTGGGCTCATGAAGTACCATGTTGAGCTAACCAAGCTCACTGAGGATTTATCACCCAAGGTAGAGGGCTGAGTTAATATGCTGACCATGTTTCTACTATTTGAGTTAGCATATTTAGAAACAATTCTCACTAGCTCAGTATTTTGCCATATTATTTTACTACATTTTAGAAAATCTTGTGAGTTACAGATGTTGCCCTTAATAGCTGGGGGCTCATTGGTAGAGTGCATCACTTCCATGATTTCTCTTGTGCATTCCTTACACCAGTATAGACGGGAAGTAGCAAAGATGTTGCCTGCTCAAGTCTTAAGCCAGATAAATTTTCTCTTAGACAGATAACTGCTTTGTAAAACTAGATCCCGGTCTCTTTTCACCATCATATATATCTGTCTGATTCATCACATGCGCGCACACACACACACACAAAAATATTACAGGTAGTACTTCTCGTCTGTGATTTTATAATAATGTTGTGCTTAAATAGGTATGAAGTTCATAGCTAAATATGTATCATAACCTTTCTCACAAAGCCAAATTCATAGTAAGAGATGTTACAGTAATTTTACAAATCTATGAAATCAAGTTTTACAAGCCTTTGCTTAGCTCAGAAGTTAATATTTCTCATGTTTTGTAAGAAAGCAACTGAGCAATAGGGATAATTTGGACTCAGTTTTAGAGGCAAAAAGGACAAAAAGTGCAAATATTAAAGGGGAAACAGGTTGGCTTTAGAAATCTAAATGTTTTATGTCTTTGAAATGTCATGTGACCCCTTCAATCATTCAAATCAAGAACACTTTAAGGGCTGTCATGTAGCTAAATAGCGCTGACATTAATGAGCTAAAATCTTCTCTCAGTTTTACAGTATAAAAAACATATGCATCAGTATTTTGAAGTCAAAGGAGTCCTTGCTTATGCCGGTGCAACTGAAACAAAACATTGATGCAACATTCCTTCTTCCAAGTATCTGGTTTTAATCAAACTATACTCATGGCCTTCAGGTTTTCTTTGCTGCAGTGGAAGGTAGGCAGGAGTGTTTCATTTAAAATGCTTGGTTTACATCACAAGTGCACTAAAAACTGTATATCTTGTCCTAGCTACTTCTAATTGACAAATTGTAATGAAAACATAGTTCAGGGAACTGCATGTTCTGTCATAAACCAAAGTTTCACAGGAAAAAAAACCAAAGGTTCTGTTTTTTTCTCCTCCTAGTAGAGTTCAGTGAAACCAGGTGATTGGCAACTGTTATGATAAGGTAGATGAAGAGGATGAAAGCTAGGACTGATTGAACAGCTGTGAGAGGCTCTGTTCCAATTGTTGATTACTGATAAGATAACCCTCCCTTTTCTCCCAGTGATTTATCTCATTCGGATTACAATAACACTGAATTGCCATCAACAACAAATGCTGTGTAGTTTCAAGTTTATCTGGCTTATAATGTAGCAAAAAACCAAAGGTGCTGATTACAAAAGTTTTCTTGTTACATTTCTAAAAATGGATAAGCCACTTATTGCACTATGTGATCTCATACACTTTATAAACCTGGTTTTTGTTTCATTTCAGATAAAACTGATCACTTTCTGATATTCTCAAGCAGTGTAATTCTAAAATTATGTGAAAACATAAGGTTTTGAGGGGGAATTTGGTAATTTCTCTAGCTGTCCTTTGTTTTAACTAGTTACTTTGTAGAAATTTGAATTATACCATTGTGGTGGTTTAGCCCGAGTCACCACACAGTTTCTCGTGCACTCTCCCTCTTAGCTAGATTCTTCTTTTTCTTAGAGTGGGTGGCTGAACATTCTCCTCACCAAGGACTAGATCCTCAGATCCTAGTGATTTCTGAGGTGTAGATGAAAGACAGTAATTGAGATATAAAGTAGTCAAATCCTGGAGGCGAGGAGAGGGGGGGAAGAAGTCATACTTCAGGCCATTGCCCATGTAACTAAGGGTTAGACTTGGGATGGGGTCAAGCTCACCTGATTTGAGACACCTGACAAGCACTCACCTGAGTTAGTTCCAGTCAACTTTTATAATATACTTTTATAATATGTATATAATATAATAACTTTAATAATATACGCCACTGAAATATCCCACTGTGTGCATGGCAACCATTGTCTCTTTCAAATGGGAATGGACTCACAACAAATCTGGTGCCTTTTCTCTGCTTATATGCCTGGTTTTGCCAAATAAGCTCTGCGGGCTAATGCCTTGCAGAAAGCTGTCTTTGTATCTTGCCAGTCCCTGTCTTTCCCTCAACTGTTTGCCTGGGGCATTTACCATCTACACTTGGAGGAATAAAATGGGGAAGCTACAACAGAGGTTGGAAAATACCCACTTTTTTTTTTTCCTTGCAAGGTGGAATCGGTATCAGGATTCAGCAGATAATCACTCAAAGTGTAATGACTAGTTTATACCCAGAATTATTTAGATAGTTATACATGCTAATATACAGAACAGGCACAATATGCATCTGTGTAAGCAACAAACGCGTGTGCTAACACGCAGCCACCTGATACTCTGTAGCCAAAGTAAAAGCCTGGCAAGAGAAGAAGGAAATGTTCCAGCATGACATTGTGGGAGGCATTGCTCACAATTCAGCAAAATCCCTGTTTGATGGCATAATATGCATTGACTCATCTTTTATCTACTACTAGAAGATATACAGCGAGATCTTATCGTTGCTGGCAAAGGAATGAAGGTCGAGAATTTTGTGCAACCAGCAACCCACTCATTTGACTCACAAGCATGTTATGACGAGCAGAACTGCCTGTATAATCCAGTCACTCTGCAGTCACCAGTAATAGAACTGGGCCAGATCTGAATCCTAGTGAGGAAACTGGGAGGCATTTCCTCTGATTTTTTTCTAGAAATTAATGTGACCCTTTGATCCTTATCAACAAAAATAATCTTGGCTGGCATGCCATTGTGAAGTCTATAACAGGAATGCAGGCCAAAGCTCGCAAATTTTCTACCTTGTTGCACAGACAAACTCCCTCTCACTAAAAAATAGTTTGCCTATTAGTAGATAAGTAAAAAAATAAGATGGTTTTCTTTTGTTACGTTCTGTTCTTGACAAACTCCTCTGAAGGAACACAGACATAAAACAAGGTTTATAGTGTAATACCAACCATGGATGAAGCAAACCTCAGGATCTGACTGGCTGTATTAATCTTAGCTATAGCTGTGGTTTTCTGGCTTATTCTTTAATGAAAAAAAGTGTCATAAAAATAAACCAAATCTACATTCCTTGTGCGTGCATATCTCCATGGATTTTACTGCAGGAATTTGGCCCTCTGTGCGTATACATAATATTAAGCTGCTATTCCATTAGCAAATTAAATAACCATGTATTAAAAGGAAGACAAGAATGAGGGACTGGTTTTCTTCTTTGAGTTTGCCAACTTGGCCTGGCAAAGTGAATGCTTTGACAAAAGTCAGACTGGATCAACAGAAATATCAGTTAACAGAAGAAAAGCGATGAAGAATCTACTGAAAAGCACATTGAAAAAGGTCAAATACAGGAGAGTAAGGTGGAGCAAACGAGTCAGGATTGTGAATTAAAGGTAGTTGAAATGAAGTAGTTAGTAGGAGAATCTGGCCCAGAAACCTTGATAAACTGAACCTCCATCTGGTTTCAGTGATCATCACAAGTGAAAATTCATTATAATATGATGGTTTTTAAGATATAGTGCATTTCAAACTGTTATTTTTGGTCACTTGCAACACTCTTAATAAATGTAGGAAGTAAGGACCAATAACAAAAGCACTGAAGTCTTTCTTGCCTTCAAAATGTCACCACCCAGTCTAAATCTACCTCATACAGCATTTTATAGACAATACTACAGTCATAATGTATAGTGGTTAGCTTTATAGAGTTCATTCATTCCTTTTCAAAACAGCAGGCATGACTACAGCTGAGGATGTGTCAAAACGAAGTAAGAAAATGCTCTGAGCAATTATTGAAGAAGTGATACTTGGCTACAACATCTGGTGGAGTAAGGTTACCATCTTTGCAATAAAAATAACTTAATAAAGCATAAACAAGGTTAAAAAGAAAACTTTAAGTACAAGCAAGCATTATCTGTCTGCATAGGTCATGGATATGCCAATCTTTAATAAGAACAACAGCAACAAAAAAATTGAAAAGAATTAGAGTATGCATAGTAGATGGTATTAATTTAATTGACTTATTGAAGGCATTCATCATTTTCCTTTTGTCATGGCAATGCAATCTTTGTTATAAATCTTGGTTTATTTTAGCACTGATCAGCCATGTACCTTGCGATCATGACTGATCGACACTTAACAGAACTGATGGTTGTCAGTGCTGTTCTGGGAGGGTGCCCTGTCCCTGCTGTTTCTGTCATTCTCTCAGCAATAGTCACTGGCTGGATACTGAAAAGTCACTGGATGGTAAACACTTAGAAACTAATTAATTTGAGGAAGTGGAATACTTAATTTGTATTGATTGTGCAAATGCCATTGTTTTGCTCTTCAACAGCCCTTTGCAGAATGTCATATGAAGCCGTATTCATCACTGGAGAAGTAAATTTAAGTTATAATAAACAGCAGAGAAACTGCAGCAATTATTTAGGTTTTAATCTTTTAGTTCCGATGTAATTCAATTCTAACTGAATTAGTAGTGAATAAGAATCACCAGCACCCAAATGACATTTTTCTCCTTAACCTGTATTCTCAACCTGATTCCTGATAAGGAGAAACTTAATTTCACATGATTTGAAATATACTGCTAGGCCTAATCTTTTGGGCAATAGACTCTGGAAATCTGGTCCTCTTCTCCCCAATAATGTGACAATATGACAGATACTGGGTTAAAACCTCAGCAGAAATGTCCTAATCTTAGAGAAGGTAATGGGATTTAGCTTTTAGTCTTACTTTAAAATGCATGTTCACAAAAAAAAAACTTTTGCTTTTTACCTTTAACATTATTAAATGAAAGTTTTAAAAAGATATATATATATATATCCCTGCACAGCTACACCTGGACCTTTTAAGTTATACTGTGGAGACGTATGAACAGTGAAGAAGATGATGTAATTTACTCTTGTCTGTAATAAAACCTTAGACTCCATTGTTATGATCTGGCATTTTTCGTGAATATAAGAAAGAAAAGATCACTCATCATCTGTAGACGTGAATATTTATAACTTTGCATTAGCAGATTCATGCCAGGCTTGTTTTAAACCAAGTAGCCGTGTACCTAACTGATCTTCTTTCCACTTATATCAGTTCTACATTCATGTAACCTCAACTTCAGCAGACATTTGTCTTTACGCCACAGACACAAAGGGCAGAATCATACCCAAATGAGTTCAAATCAAGAAAGATGAAAAAATTACAAAGCTTTTTGACAGCTATATTATAAGAAAAATGATCAGATACAGATGACAGCAAAGCATTTCTAGCCAAGAGAGTTCTAAGAGATGTTAAGCAATCAATCATCTGCATCACTCACTATTCAGCAAGTCGACATTCAACATCTGAATCAGTCATTACAATGTAAAGAGAATTAGTAAAGTCTCTAACAAAATGCAAATCAATGAACTGGAGGACAATACAGTCAAATTCTAGAACTTGGCAGGAAGCCAGAAGAATTATTTTGACAAGACTGCTTGGGGTGATTTGATTTCTTCTTGTTACATTAAAAAAAAAAAAAAAAAAAAAAAAAAAAAAAAAGAGAAAGCTTGAGTCTTGAGCAGTACAAGTTTTAAAAAGTATTCTATAATACAATTGTATAGTTATATTTAGCCAGAAAAAAAAAGGTAGCATAAGGAACAAAATACAGTGCATGCTTTGAAGCGTCTATGCAAATTAACTCTTTTTGATGTCAGTAAGAGTTTTTCCAAATAAGTGTAAAGAGTACTGAGGCAAAGCTAGCCTGAATAGCATGCAACCCCTCATGTCACCTTTATCTGCCTTGACTATCTTGCCATTATAAAGTATCAGTCTGCTTCAAAATCAGCCTGGGATAAGTGAAGGTAAAAAAATGAGTTTAACATCTGTAGGACTACTGCGAAGGTACAGGTACTGAAATTCTGTAAAATCATAAGTACTACTGCTATGTCAATCCAAAAAAGTCCCACCTAACATCTTCCTTGCTCTAGTTAAAATAAAAGAAGTGGAAAAAAAAAAAAGAAGTAAGATGAGTTTAAAAAGAAAAATAAGCAGAAACTTCTGTTTTAAGAGCAGCTTCACCCTGATTTTTAGCAGCATAGAAGATGCTATCTTACACTCATTCATCAGTTGGAGTAATGCTGGAAAACGGGAGTGATCTCACTGAAAACCAGAAAGTCATAGCTGCACTGTTAAGCGAATTCTAGACATCTAGGCATTTTGGAGCTCTTTTGAGAGGAATGACAGGTGTCCTTGGCTTGCACATATGGCAGAGCTAACATATGCATTAGATGCCTGAAGGTCTGGCCCTCTAGCCATCGGCCATTGGATCCCAATGTATTTGCTCCCTTTTTCATCTGTCCTCATGGGTGCTGTGTGAGGAGCTGCCCTGGCATCAGTGGAACTGCTCCGACTCCTGAAACTGTGTGTTTGCCTCCGAACATCACAAAGTCGGGGCTTGAACTGTGTAGGATTTGTCATTACAGGGAAAGTTTCTCATCGAGGACTTACTAGTGCAGACATGCCTTGAAATGGTTTGGCTTTGGTCCGGATATGAATGTAGATAGACAGGAATAAAGAAAGAGTGTTTTCAAGAAAATTTATACTAATATAGTCTGTATTATCTTACAGAAAAAAAAATATTTTTAAGCAGTTTCAGGAAAATGCGTATGTCTCTGTTAATGTTTGTGAATAGCTAAGAGGATTCTGTGGATCCTTCTACTTAAAAAAAATCCTGTCCTTGGCAAGTGCAAGTTGCTCTGTGAGGAATATGAGAACTAGAAAATTATTCTTGAGTTTAAACAGAAGTAAAATTACCTTCTCTAGTTTTATTCTTGAGATGGATAAATATACAATTTCAAGGAAGGGAACAACACTGCCTGTGTCAGTAAGCTGGGAAGATAATATGTATAAGAATAGATTGTACATGTAATTTTATCTCATCAACTAATAGTCTTACCCCCTTTCTCATATCATAAAGAGCTGTATGAAATAGTTTTATATGCTGGAAGTTTGGATGTGTTTTTTATTAGCTGGTCATCCTCAGATTTATCATTGTAAATCACATTGATTGAACAAAATTGAACTTTGTCCAACAGTTGATGAGTTCCATGGATAGAATTTTACCACCTAAAACCTCATACGGGCTTTTAATTGATTTCACTGATGTTTTGACCTTTTTTTTCTGTAGAGCTGAATCTCACAAGTAGTTTGGGTTTGGGTACTTGAAATAAAAACATTCATGGGCCAAGGTACATAAGCTTTCACTGGTTTTTACTCTATAAGTATAAATTCCTAAAATGAAATCCATACAAGTCAAAATACAAGTCTGTATTTTATTTGATGACATTAACAAGGAAAGTATTACTTTATCTTACAGAAATGTTGGAATCCAACAATATAATAAATTTCAATGGACTAGCTAATAGCTCCAGTTACCATACTTTCCTCTTGGATGAAGAACGAAGTCGACTGTACGTTGGAGCAAAGGATCATATATTTTCTTTCAACTTGGTTAACATCAAGGAATATCAAAAGGTACTTTCATTCATATTTTGCACAATGTAAAGATATGCTTTTAATGTTGCAGGTTTGTTATTACCCAGACAATTTGGGGCACTCTATGAATTATGTAGTAAATATTTGAATGTCAGGAATACTATTACAACAAAACAGCAAAACATTTGCTGACTCCATGAAAAGAAACTTATAATGAGCCTATAACCTATGACTGTATAATCTACAATACTTTTTTCAGACTATGAAAAAGTAAATGATAACTGGCTAATCCAGCTATTTCCCAAACAAGACATACTTTCATGTTTCCTGGTAAAAAACGCAAACTATCATGACAGTTTACACAAAAAGGCCTTGTTACTCTGTATTTGTTTGCAGATAAAAAGAAGCTGAGAGTCTGAGTGTTGATTTCTGTCCTTTAACCCAGCACTTGTAGGCACTCTGCTTCTGCTGCTTTCAAACCAAAATAGATGCAGTATTAACAAAAGAGGAATAGGCCCATAAAAGCTTGCCATTCTTGATGAAGAGTATAATTTTCCAGTAAAAATTGGTGACAAATTAAAAGCTGGCAAACAGTTCAGTGATGGTTTTTTTTTTTTGTTGGAGTCTAAATAAATAAATTCACTTTTCATTTATTTTAATAAGACAAAATGTTAAGAACATAAATAATGGGATGAGGTTTGATTTTTTATTTTTAAGTATTTCGATGGCACATTTTAAAATCCAGAGAGTACCCTTTTATGAGAGGTACATTGCTTCAATACCTAGGGATTTTTTTTCCTTGGTGTTCCTGACCTTTTGCCCGTTTGACTATTAGCTTCCTAAGATGATGGCAATAAATACCTTGTGTTTTCTGTTCAGAGAGAAGACAGGCTATTCATTTGTATTCTCTAAGGAAAAAGGATAAAAGGAAAACTGGGTATTTTCTTTTCTATTCTCTTTGGAGAAGCTATAAAGGAAACTAGCTATTTATTTGAATTCTCTGAGGGACTGATAGCTTAATGTGCAAAACATCTGGAATAATTAAAGGAAAGAAGGTGTTTCTATTGCAGAAAACAGCTCTGCAGAATGGGAGGAATTGTATCTTACATAGTTACATATTCAGATACCTTTAGAATGCTATTTGAAATTATATGCAATTGTTGCTATATTAAATAAAGAATTGCTGTTGGTAACATGGAACTGAATGTTGACAAAAGACTTAAAGAACAGACTTACAATTTAGACTTTAGATTTAAGAACAGATGAAAGACTTAAAGAATTTGGGAATCTGCTTATTAAAGACAGGAGGATGACTGAAGAAACTTCGATCAAAATCACAGTGCAGCCAGTGCTGCACTTGAGCTCGAACCTCACCATCTGTTGTTTCCACCATATTAAAAAGAACTAAGGTTTCTGTCTAAATGATAGTAGCATCATATGAATCCAAAGAAGCACAACTCAAAAAGCCAGACTTTGTAGTCTGGTAAAAATAGTTCAACATTTAAACCAAATTAGAGGACAATATTGTGTTGTGAGAATAAGGAAAATGAACATCTAGCCATTCATTTTATGGATTAGAATGCTGGTTTGAATAATATAGAAATCTTTGCCTAAAACTTGAACTGAACTTGAACTGGTCCTTTTGGGAGATCTGAGAAGTTTGGTTAATGTTTTTCAACATAGTAAATTTAAATTTTCACGTCTCTGCACATTTTAAACTGAGAATAGAAACAGGAAGTAGCAGAAATCCTTTGAGAGAGAATGTGCTCATAAAATTTTCAGCCTTATTTTATAGACTTAAGATGTTAGATTACCGTTTGGATTTCATAAAGTTTAAAGAAAATTTTAAATTTAAAAACATGGTTGCAAACTGTATTTATGAATGTCATATATGATGTGTCCTTCAACCTCTTCTGTTATCCATATTTTTTTTTCCTTTTCTTTTTTAATACTTTACCTTTTATTTTCTTCTAACAAACTATATTGAACGCCAAGGCTGTAATCCAGACTTATGGCCATTCATATTGCATTATCTGAGGCTCCCAAATGAATAGCCTGGCATTTTATGGGAAGATCATGTTTTATTCTATATGTAATTCCTAAAAGCTTTTAAAAAAAAAACATGAATAATTGACTGTGAGGGTCTCTGGATTTTCTCTGTATGAGGTGAGATCCATTTTCTGCTAAACAAATGCTACAGTAAACCTAGGTTTAGGTTTACTTGTGTTAGGGTAACTCTACAGGAACAGCATTAACATTTCTGTTTTGATAGTGTAATACTTTTCAAATGCCATGGTTTCTTTTTTATTATTTAATTAACTAAACCTAATAAAAGAGTGAACTAGTAGATACATTGACAAGGTGAACACCTCGTTTCTGATGCTGTAACTGTAACGTGAGATCACATTTCACATAGATCCGATTTATTATTAGTATCTGCAATTTTTTGCTCTCAGTCTCCATTACATTACATTGGATTTAAAACAGTGGAAGAACACTTACTTAAGGGAGAGTCAACCCTCTTATTATTAGTATTCAAGATTCACTACTGTGATTCACAATACAGACTGTATGTCAAGATTGTTTTTACTGTGATTCTTATTTTCTCTATTTTGCTCCTACCATTTCATTTCTTTGTCGACAAATTTTATGAAGGACAAATAAATGAGGAAAGGAATGGGGAAAAGAGAAACTGGGTAAAGACTCTCTGTAGCATTTGGTCTGCAATTTGTGATTACTGAAGCACAAAATAACACAACGTGATTTTTGTTCTATGTCTTTAGATTGTTTGGCCTGTATCTCATTCCCGGAGGGATGAGTGCAAGTGGGCTGGAAAAGATATTCTGGTAAGTACAAATCTTTTTAGCAGTTTTTTTTTTTTTAATTTTATAAAACATTGTGAATATTTTATTATATCTTATTGTGTTAATTCTTAAAGTATTTTTTCCTTTTCTGTAAGGTCACATATCTGATCATAAGTTCATTCTTGAGTTATCTCAGCCTTCTTATTGAAAAATAACAAAATTTTGCCTTTATGACTGAGGGTTTAAATTTATAAATGGAAATTATGCTAATGAAATTTATCTACAAAAAAAACCAAACCAAAACAATACACAACCCACAGAAACAAATCAAGAAGAAAGAGAAAGGAGCAGAAAAATCAGAATATGAGAACTATAAACCCTTGTTTCCTTGTCTCCTGATCTCCGGGTACATAGTATTTTGACCCATTTTTGCCCTGCTTCAAATCCCCATCCTATATGTGTTCCAAGAAATACTTTATTGTTGTGGCATCTCACTGGAGTCAGTGGGTTTCCCTGAGCTCTTTCCTGCATGGAGTTCATAGCAAGATTGAGGTCAAAGTGGTTTTAACACGCTGCATCGGTGTTGGTACCTCAGAAAGCCTCTGTTACACTAGGCATAATTTTCTGTACATTTTCCCTTGTTCCTGTGTACATCTTATTCCCTGTATCTATGAAGTAGAAGAAACATAGCCAGTAGCCCCCAAATATTAGTCATTCCACACTGATAATAACTGTCTTCTTTATAAGAACAATATGGGAAATAAGAAGACAGGGCTGAAGAAGAAAAATAAAAAAAATAGAAAAAATACATGCATGCAATTAGCCAAACAAATACTTGCATAGCGTAGCCAAATGGGAAATCATTGTGGTTCCCAAGGTATAACTGAGAGTGGAACTTGGCCCTGTGTGTATATACTATTGGCCTGATTTTCAGAGATGATTTTGTAAAATATTCATAATGCCAACCATATGCCTCTAGAGAGCTCCATTTGAATAATTTCCTAGGTCATAATAAAAATAGTTTCATCAGTCTTTACCTAGGCCATAGAGGACAGTCGTCTTCATAAAAAGCCATTTGGGAACAGCAGAGGTGGATTACGTAAAAACTAAGAAATATGGGCTAAGCTATATATGTGAAGGGACAGCTAAAGTGGCAGATACTTGACTGTCTCATTATATAGAAATAATACATTTAAACTAATGAATCTTCATATTCACAAATAATTTTCAGGAGCACTTTGCAAGGTGATGACTAGAACATCTAATATTCAAGGTTAAAAAAAAAAATAAGGCTAGTGTTAAATGTCTGAGCAAATGAACTAACCTTACAGCTTGGTTCTATACTAAGTATTATGATATTACATTAGGAACATTTTTTTATAGCTGGGGTTAAAGCCTTGAAAATTAATAAGAGCTTCAGCATTTAGAATGAAAGCATTCTCTTTTATATTTTAATAATTAATTTTAGAAATTCAGAATAGTAAGAAAGAGTATGTTTTATACATTGCATTAGGCTGATTCCAATCTGTTCATTGTAAATAGAGACGCTGTTATTCTGGGGTGAGCTGGAAGTTCAGGTCCCCGTCTTCTGACTATGTATGCTGTAACTATTTATTTTATTCGCCCTGATTCCTATGATATTAGGGCAGCTACGCATGCTGATCACGAGTAAAAGGCGAAGCCCATACCACACCTCAGTGCTGTGTGTGACCCTGGTGCGTTAGCTGCCTGCTGTGACCCTGCGTGTTAGACGCAGCCCTCCCATGAGCTGGTGGAAAAGAATGAGGCAGAACTGGAGCACAGAGCTCAGAACACAGTGCAGCCCGAACTGAGGATGATAGTAGTACAGTGCAGCATTGTTAGAATCAAATAATTTGTTTTCATAAACATCTTTCACATATATGGGTTGTTGGGGGTGATTTTGCTTTCTTTTTTTTTAAATTATTTTTAGACTTCTCTGCAAGTGTAGGTGGGTTATAAAAAAAAAAAATAAATGCATGGGTCGTATGTAATGTGGCTCCACTCTTGGCAGACAACTAGAAAGGTGGAATATATATCTTGGTTTGTTGGAGTCATCATCTTTAAATATTTACAGCTACCTATTCTTGCCATAGAATAGAGCATTACAAACAAAGCATTTAATGTAACTGCTTTAACTGTAATTACAGATAAAGATTACAGATCATTTAAGAAAATTATTATTCCTCCCTCATTTCTTCCTTAGAGCCGTTGTCCGTACCTTGGGAGTGTGAAATGTAAAGGCTATAAAAATAACTCAGCAGACTCTCGTCAGAGGGAACAAGAGAAATAGAGGACAAATAAAGTGACATATAAAACATGCTTAATTTAATATTACTTTCAGCATGTACCACTACTAAGATACTAGATACTCTTAATTTGTGATCATTCAAAACTTTCTACATCACAGTCTATACTTCTACATCGAGGTCTTTAAAAAAAAATTTTAATTATTGATCTCCAGGGGCAGTCAGTGTTGAAAATGCGAGTCCCACTAATAGACCAGGTGCACTGCAGCAGCTGCAGTGCAAGTATAACCCTGGGTCTGCCCCACTGCTAACCCCAGCTATGACCTCCGAGATTTCCTCTCATAATTATAAGAGGTAATTTACTGTCGTTTTCACTCCTTCAGAGGGATTCCTTATACTGACGCTGTCAGTCACGCCAATCTAGGCGCAGCAGGTCTGTAGCTCAGGACAGCCCACAGGGGATTTGAGGAGAGTGGCCGATGCAGACTGTTCCCGCTCTCCTGATAACCCTTTGTTCCTGAAGCAGTCATTTTCATTTCTATTTCTTACAGGACTTAATGTATGTTAATTAATTAAACTATTCTCGCTGAATAGATAGGAAAACCTTTTAAAGTATGCTTCAAATCTTTTTTTTTTTATATTGGTAAGTTGAGAAGAGAGGCTGAAAGATTCCCACTGGCTATGCAGTACTTACCTACAGCAGGACTTCTCTGATAGATGTTAATTGCTATGCTTTCCCACAAAATATATATTTTTCCCAATAAAATCATAATTACTGTCCCATGTAAGTACTTAGTGTTACAATATATTTCCATTTCCTCAATAGAGAGTATCACAAGTACCAAAGTAACATTGTTCATGAAAAATTAAAGACTATAAATAACAAATAAGATATTTGCTTATGTAATTCAACTAAATAAGCAATTCTATGAGGATTTCTTGCTATTCTGGACTTCAGTCTCTCATTTGATTTGTTCTGTTTGCTGTAAGTCCTGTGAATATTTCTCACGATTCCTGACCAGGCCTTCATAATGATCAAAGAAGGCAAAGTCTCTACAGAATACTTCTCAGCTTTTATACTGAACTTACAGTACAGATAGGCTGCTAGTCATATCCCTCACAAGTGAGCCTCAATATTTTGATTTTAAGATCTCACAGGCACTTGGGAGCCAGCAGAAACACATTGCAACCTCTGCATCACATATGGGTTAAATGATAGGTAACTGCAAAAAAAAATTCCACATGCTACAATTCCACTCTGACATGTCTGGGATATCATAAACCAGCAAAGCAAAGCTTGGGTGATTTACAAAAGTTACCAGAAACACTTGTTAGTTTTGCAGGTACAGATAGGGTAAGGATAGCTTCTTGACTGGAAACCTCATCTAGTCCTTAAACTATGGATTTACTATTGTTTTAAAAGTTTTGGCTGCTATTTAGTCAACACATTTTTGCACTAGATTTGGCAGAGCCACCATAGCAGTAGTTCAGGTGGTACACAATTAATCAGAGAAATTCCTGTTAAAGGGTATGATAGATTTCTACGACTTGAGAGCTTTAAAGATATATTTCTGAAGGGCACCTTAGGATGTTACTTTCAATTGTGATTTGACTATCTAATTTATTTAGCCACTTGTAAAGATCCCAGCTCAAATGAAATTGTTGAAATGGTCCCTTCTGGCCTTATCTTATATAAATCTTTAAAATTTCAATGGGTACTTTAACAAAGTCATGTAGAACAAGCTACATGATGACAGATAGTTATACACACTTCACATGCTGTATGAAGTCAGCTTCTCCTTGAATGTTTCTAGTGAGAAATAAATGTTGATATACAAACAGATGCAAAGAGTACCAAGTACTCTTACTTGGTACCAGCAAATGTCTACGTGTACTCTGTCACATGAACCAATAGGTCCATACAGAAAATTACATTTTGTGTAATGTCCCTTAACAGCTAAAGTATATCAGCACAATTGTGTGTGTATTAGTGCCAACTATGATATCATTTATAGAAGACAGACATCTGTTGGGCTATTTAATTGTCATTATATTTTACCTAGTCATTAACTCTTACCTGCGTTCAACTGTGATTGACTTTTTTTATACTTGATAGTTCTCGTGGTGGTAATTTGGAATCACTTTAGATCAGAAATCTCTTCCCAGTTAAGAGGAAGCAAGACTCCTTACACTACACATGGTACAGCTATATTCTGTGCATGCTTCTTTGCATTTAAGTGTGACTGTCACTTAATTATTGAGTTTATGGTTCATGCAGGTAGAATCACATGGCTATAATTTAATTCACCATCTTATTTGTTATGATAATGCTTAATTTAAGCCAAAATATTCATATGCCATCTCAGTTCATGCTTCCTTTAAAGTTTTACAGCCCCTCCTTAAATTGTAGGAAGACTGGCAATTCCATAAGCTTATAGATCCATCAGTGTGCAATGATTTAATTTGGAAAGAAAGAAGAAAAAGAATAAAAAGAAAAAGTAGTGTGTAGCTTAGCAAGGGTCCCTCAGCCATATCTGGTGATACTTTGGAAAAACAAAGTTGGCAATAAATGAGTGCTATTCCCTTTAACACATTTTATTACTGTTGTTGCCTTAGGGAAAATACAAGAACATAGACACAGAAAGTAAAAGTAATTCTTTTCATCTGTTATTGTAAACAAAGATCTGAAGAGGGAGTCTGAAAATTAAATATACAATGCTGACTGGATCTAGAAAGCCTGCTTCTAAGTTCATTTTACAGGCACAATTTTTGGAGTCAAATTACCCCTGACCCTTTGGGTGTACCAAAGAGAAGTTCATCCCTTTCTGTCAGGGTTCTTCCTATGGAGGACATCTACAGCCAGATTTCCATTTTTTCTATCACCAACCCTCACCACCATCCCCATTTTTTTTCTGGCTCCCTATCTCCAGTACAGCACTGAAATCCTTTAACAGAGCCTGAAGACCCAGGACTCCCATCCAGCCTGGGCAAAAGGGCATGTCCCCTTGGAGTAGGAAGGGGTAAAGCGAGTAAAAATCCTAAGCAACAGACCTCCAGTAACATTAGGGACAGAATTTACTCTCAGTATTAACTACCACAAGGAGAAATGTGACTTTTGAGCCTTTTCTAAGACAGATAGTGCCACTGCATATAGCTTTCAACAATATCAGCTGTCCCAGTTAGTATGCTGAGTTTATTAGCTTGAGGGCTGCTCTCTCCTTAATCTTGTCTATGATCTTTAATGTGGATATGATTTCCTACCAAACCATTTGTTACCGTTTGGGAGATGAGTGAGTGAAACATTTTTGCAAGCACTGTGCTGCTTTAATATTGCTGAGACTGCTTTGCATAGGCTATAAACAAAAGAGAAAGAGGAAAAAACGTACAACAAACCTACAACCTCTTCACTTAGAAGTGGACTGCGCTTGGTAAAAAAAGAAATACAGTACACTGGAGTCTTTCAAAGTGCAGTGAAGCTCTCTAACAAAATTTTCCCCCCTGGAAAATTCTAGTTGTGCCATCTCCAGTTCTTAGATGGACCCCCACAACACACCCACCAGCATAAAGCCGTATTTATGTCTCTTAGTTCAGATGTTGATCCTACAGCTAGTGTTCATTTAGGCATTTGCATATATTTCTTTATATGAACTGACCAAGACAAATCAGTTACTGTAAGGTAATAATTTGTGTACTTATACAGAGGAAGAATTAAGTTGGCAGTTGTTCAGATTTTCGTATTTTACCCACTTACGTATCACGGAAAGTCATTTAAGTCTTTCAGTATGGGGAACAAATAGATATAGGTGAAGGAGAAAGCTAATTTTCCAATTTGGGACTTATTTTTTCTGTTTATAGGTATGACTATACAAATTTGCTTCTGAAGGAAATTTAATATTCAGCAGATTTAATGCAGTCTTGCATAAATGTTTTCTCTGTTATTTTCGAAATACAAAATCACAGAGTTAGTAAAGGGGAAGTAAAGGAGAAATGAAGGAAAAAATCGTTCTCAAAATTATGTGGTTTAATTTTTTATCAATGTGTTCCTCATGAGCCCTAGTTTGGCCTTGGCAAAGTCTAAGAATTACTTTTATTTATGGCTGAGTTACCAGCTATTTCTATTTCAGAATGACATTGGGCAATTCCTTGTTATGATTTATTGCATCCCAAGACGGACAGAGTACATTTATTCTTTGTACATTTCTTTCCAGAGAAAGACATTAACTGCATAGCTAGTAAAAATGATCAATATCTTTAGTCCTTGTTTTCTTTCAGGGCTGCAGACTGAAGCTCATGAAGTCAGAGCAAAGCCTTTCTCTTTAGTATCAGTCCCTTTTTTTTCCTTTTTTTTTTTTTTTTT
>WHYT01017910.1:616599-653935 GCA_009806455.1 Tetrax tetrax | reverse complement strand
GCTCTCTTTTGGGTTTTTTGGGTTTTTTTTTTTGTTTGTTTGTTTGGGGTTTTTTTTTTGTCTTTTTCTGAGTGAGGCCATCTGTATTGGATCAAATAATCTATTTATTTATTTTTTCCCTTGAGTAGTTCCTTCCCAGTTAACATCTTCCAAAACTTTAGGTTACAAAACATGTATCATGAATGTAAAAAACACAAAAAACAAAAACCAACCTAACAAACCCCAAACTGCTCAGCAAACTCTCATTTCAACAATTTCACCTTGGTGCCATACTTTTACTGAGTGGGAATGTTAAGCTTCTTCACTTAAAGTTTCTCTGTTCAACATCTCTCCATGGTGTAAAAATAGTTTAATATCCACACACGCATTTCTGTATTCTCACAATAAGGCACATGCAACTTCGTAGTCTAGCTAACAGAGTATGTTTATTTACAGGCACACATGTTGCTAAGCAACTGTCCTTATAGATGTAACAGCCTTTTGCTTCCTTTACTTCGTCTTTTTATGTTCACTTTCAACACAGAAGTTTTGAGTGTATTTATCTCAGGTGACTGTGAGTGGAAGTCATTACAGGATATACCTGTAATGTGCTGAATAAAGACAAGATGACTGATATGGAGTCTAAGTGCTTTATGTACCTACAACAGTCTTCACAACCTGTTTGTCTGAAATATTCCACCCAATTAGCAGGTGTTGATCCTATTCGGAAAGGTGGGGTGTAATCTGGTTTTTCCAGGAGACAGGTGATTACCCCACCCAGATAAGAGAGATAGATGAGAGAGACTTTTTAGATCTAGACTGTGGTTGCAACTTAAATTGCTGCTGGGCTTGGTGAGACTGCTTGACCTGAAACCAAGTGATATTGTTCATTTCTTTGCTAATAAAGCCATGCCCAAAATGTGGGACAGGTTTACTCTACAGAGTAAAGCCAGTTTTGTTTTGAAGTTATGGTCAGAAAAGAACTGGCTTCTGCTTGACCTCAAGGCTTCCCAATGTTTTGAATTATTCCTGGAATACACTTCTGTTCCTTAAATAAATTAATTCTGTGCTGTAGGAAGTACTTAATTCTGAAAAACATAACAGTTCAAAAATAAAGGAAGCTTTCTAACACTTATGGAAAGGTTTAACATGCAACAATCATGCTGTGGCTGCAAAATCCTGAAAACACACTTGTTTGCTGGACTGTATCCACAAAAGACTTTGTTTTCTCTTGTTAACCGTGCATTAACCAGATGTACAAAAATATGAGATGGTCATTAAAAGAGTTATTTAGTGCTGCAGCCTTTTCTTGGCATCCCTGTAGCTGTTCAGAACTTCAGAACTATTATTATCTGCATCTGCTGAATGAAGATTTAAGGACTGGAAACTTGGTAATGGTAATTTGAACATACTGAATGCAGAAAAATTTGGAGAAACTTTACTTCTTAAGATTGCTAGGTCAGATGGTTAGCGCTAACAACAAAGATTTGAAGGCCTGATGTGTTTGGTCCTTGGAGACAAGGAAGGTATCTTTAAAGCATGGCTTCTAACGACTTAATGACTTCTGGCTTAAATCTGGGTTTAGGAGGGACCCTAGGGAGTATCCCACCTGGCTTAGATACCTCCATGCTTAGCCTTAACAGTAAACTCTGGGTCAATTGACCAAGTACCAGCAGTGACCACCAGATTTGCGAGTAGATAGGTAGGTGCAGGGAGACATTATGTGTTTCACCCTCACTAACAAAAAGGAAGAAGCAGAGAAGCTTTCCATCTGCTATGCAAGTGTGCTAACAATACAACTGTTTGCTAATATGGCATGCAATTTTGTGGCTTGAAGGAGTCAAGATATATCTGCTTTTTTTTCAGTTGCTTTTTTTTTATCATATGCTTTGTTAGTTGTCTTCTTTTTTTTCTTGTCATGATGCTTTAATGGTTTAAATTAATGCAGACATTCTGCAACTTGAGCAAATTATACATTTTAAATAGTCTCATGAACTCTTGTCATATTGAAAAATCAGACAGATAACAGGCATAACTTAATTGGAAAGATATCTGGAAGTATAGTAAGCTGTACCAGGCAACCAAAAATGTCTTATCAACCCTCATCAGCACCTTCAGCCTGAAATTTCTCAGGGCACATCTTGACAGCAGAGGAAGATCTAGATATGAAATTAATCAAGAGTTCCTCTGTAATGTTGGCTGTGGTCACCATACCTAAAAGTAGTGTCATTCCTGAAATCTCCAGAGGGGTCAAGTCCTCCATATCACTATCCAATATAAAGTCCTCCAGATCACGATCCAATATGAGGTCCACTGAATCTGGGGATCTGACAGCTTTTTCAAACCTCGGAGGTGGTATGACATGTGCAATTAGAATTCAGTCTACAAAATAACATGGTTTTATAAAAGAGACTAGGTATTTTGTTTACCCAGACATATTCTAGGTTTATATTGAATTTGTGTGTGTAATGCGATACACGCTGCTTATAAGACTTTGACTAATGGAGATGTAATCCCTGAGAACTAAGTTAATAGAAACCCCATTCTGTGACACAGACCCTGATACTTCAGCTGCTCAAGTGACTTCACTCAGCACTGCAAACTGACTTTTTCAGAGAGTAGGTCTATAAAACATTGATCCTGCTGATTGCAAGTTACAATAACAACGAAACAAGGATGGAAGTGATGTTATTGATCCAAACTGCAAGGGGTACACAGTAATAAATCATAGTCTGCAAAAGTTTTCATGCCAGCTGGCCTTCCCCGCTCTAAAATCATGCACCTGCCTATACAGGTTCAGCTGGAAGGTTATCTCATCAAGTACAGGTGCCAGGCATCATTTCCACACCCATTAAGGCCTATACAAATTTAGTACTGGAGGACCATCCTGTTAAAGCCAATGCAGCATTTGGCACAATAGTTTTGCAGCAGTGTTACCAACTAGCTTATGCCAATAAAATAAAATTTTAAAAGATCATGGCATTTTAACAGGACTGGAATAATTTGCTTTGTTCCCTACCTGCTCTGGGCCTCTTTAAGCAGACCATGCTCTTTGACTTAGTATTTTTCTAAGTGCTACTGTAGGAGAAATAGGGAAAGAGTAACAATTAAAAATAATCTTACTGCATTTTACAAAAGCTTGCACACAAGCAGCAAGAACTGTGAAAGCATATGCCATGTAGAGCTCACTCAGAAGAGAACTTCCTTGCATGTGCCCATTGACATGCTAAAGCTTTTGCAGGATCTAGCTGAGAGTCAATCATCTGTGTATGTGGCAAACACACATATATTTATTGCACTAGCACTCCAGAAGTATTTACCTTGAAACAATACTGCTGCATGCTGAAAAAGATACAGACTGAACTCGTCGCAGCTGGCAGTAGCCCACTAGCAAAAGAGGGAAGTTAAAAAGCTTGCTGATAAATCCAGAACATCTTTCAGCAGTGTGATAAATTTGAATGACAGCACTAATATCAGGGATTACTTATTCTCCATGGATATCCCTGACCTTTCCACTTGAGAATTCAACTAATTGAACAGAAGAAGAAGAAAAAAGTAAATATATTAATTAAACTCATGCATGGGACTTTACATGGAAACAGTCCCTCCACTTTGATTTGAAAGACAAAACACGTATTTATTTTGTTTGTCCAGCTGTTAGACGACAGCTTTAAATCCCCTTGTCCATCCAGTTTAGACAAAACCTTCTGATATTTGAATCATTCGGTTATGTGGGAAGGCTGAAATAAAGGAAGAATGTATTACAGGGTCTGATCCTTATCTGGATTAAATCAGCAGAAAACTGTTGAAGCTAATGATACTGTAATGGATTATTTAGCCTTCTACTTATTGCCCTGCATAATTTGGCCATTTACGTCTCCTGTAATAACTAAGAAGCAGTATGGACATCAATGCTGGTAAAAAAAAAAAATGAATTGGCTTTCTTAAAATAAGGAGAAAAATTTGGATATTAGTTGGTCACAGGGACTTATCCTTTAACTTCCACTTAAAAAGAAGTAATTAAAAACTCTTTGCTGCATCAATAATCCAGATCGAAGGATGCAAGTTCCAGGCTTCTGGAGGAGAGATAATTACTGGGAACTAATAAAAACCACGTAAACTCTGTTTTAATTTTCATATGCGCAGCAGATGTTTTGACAGATGGATGGACTTTATTTTTGTAACTGTCCGGGAAACGTCTGCATAACACAGTCTAATCAGTGCTACGTATCTGTAGTGTTTGTTTTTCAGTCTTTCTGCATTTGGCTTCTATGCTTTTGGTTGCAGACGTTTTCTTTGTAATTTATTTTTTCAGGCTAATCTCTCTCTGCATAAGCCCTTCTATCAATTTGATATATAAATATTAGAAAACTCTTAAAAAATAAATGCGTATGTTCGGTTAGTTAGTCAGACATATTGATCTTCACATAGTGGATGCCCTTCTGGAAAACTTAATTAACCCTTTATCTTCTCTTCAAGACAGGCCCTCTTTATAGGTAGTGTACAATACTTGAAATAGAAATTCAGAGTTAAAATCTTTGTCCAGACACACTGGATCTCTTTGGCTTTAATTCATACTCTGAATGTAAGTGACAGGCTAATAATTTCTCAACTTGTTCTACAGATAGGAGTTCAGTATAGCAGGATATGCAGAGGGGTTGATGCTTTGACTGTAGCATCATAGTATGGTGCAAATGGTTTTAGCTGCTTTATTTCAATAAATTGTTAGTATGGAGCTGAGGATCTGAACCCCCTCAGCCAAGTTTAGAGGAAGCGTAAACACCTATAATATACCTAAAGTTAAAACTTTTATCTCACTCAGGAATATCCAACAAACTTCTGGGCCACTGTTCCTTCCAGGTGGCCAATGAACCTTTAACTCCTGTATACAAGGTAGAATGGCTTTAGCTGTGTATCCTCATGCCCTCATATGCCAAAAAAAAACAACTCCAGGAAAGCCTGTAGTGTCTGCTTGGGCTTTGGTGAGGGATGCATATTCCATATTCCTTCAAGCAGAGAAACAAACTGGATTGTGCCCCACTTTTTGGGTGAGTGCTTCAGCCACTGCACAATGGCAGAGCGAGGACAGGGCACAAACCATTTCTTTGGCCATGTTTTGGAGGATGTTATCAATCATGCCATCACAGGATAATTTGCAGAAGCAAATCCAGCAGTTACACTGTAAAAATATATTTAAAAAATAGCTATCTAAAGAAGTTGCCTCTATCAGGACAGAGAGAGAGAAAGCCTCTCAGACTATGCTAAGAGGTCTCAGACCTGATGCAGGGGCTTAGCTGCTTGGATTTTAAGACAAAGGTACTTCTGTAAAAGGTTAAAGGCAGAACCTACAGCTCTTATAAGTATAACGGGAAACCTTATACCATTTACTAAAATATAAATGAAGATTAATCCTCTCCCGGGTAGGCAAGATAAATGAATGGGAGTTTTGAGAACTGCAGTAACTCCTACATGATGTACCTAATTTTCTCTTTGAATAGCTACCTCAATCATTGTGTACCATATGCAATCACTTATGCATCTTGCTGTATGTATGTATATATAAACTCAAGCTTTAGGGTATAAACCAGTGTTTAGCTTTATAGAGACAAGAAAAGTTTCCTAATATTAAGCTATCCATTGTAATAAACAGGATTATTAGGTGGAAGAATTTATAATGATTCACAGTGGTGAGTGCAGTGCTCCTCCTCTTTAAGATTTGTTTTCATAACCAATCAAGTCATACTTTCCTGCCTATAGAGGACTTTGCAAACCTTATATTTATTTTAATTCACTTTATTAGGCTAAAAGTATTTTAAACTCCCATACCACCCTGCTTTCACATATCAAAAAAACCCCTGAGTTCTACCTGGAAAATAATTTTCAAAAGTCTGATTTTCTTCCTTCGGCTATTTTACTTGATGAAGAACAATATCCAAAGGGTACAGATATGTCCAGTATATGTTCCCTTTAAACACCATCCCTTTCCTACAGAAAGTGAAAATCAATGCAAACGTACAGGGGGGCTGAAGTCACAGCAGATACAGTGTTTAAATTCCCTGACAATTTGTTCCTCACAGCTTCTGGCTTTGGGTTACTTCCTCATCCTCCAGTGGATAGTCTCTCCCGTCTGCTGTATTTTACTGAGATACTACTCTTATTGTCTTTGTCTTCTTTCCAGTGCCTTGCACTCTGAGATCATGTAGTGAAATGTCTGGTTCTGCTGGCACAGGCCGTCACAGTAACAATATAGCACTGGCCTGGGGGTCTGGCAAGGGGAGATGCTGCTGCCAAGTGGGACAAGCCCAGTTGGAGACACCCAAGTCATTCCAGGCCCCCAGCCAAGGGGGTCAGGGGTTTGCTTTGTAGCCAAGTTGACGTAGCCACTGGTGTCGGGACAAGCAGAGCTGTCTGCCAGGTTTCACAACTGGCGGTGCCTGAATGCCATTGTAGGAGCTTTACTGTGAGGGCAGGAATGGGGAAACAGAGACTGAAGATGTGAGCCAGTCACCCATGTCCCATGTAGTGGCAGGCCCAAATTGCATTCAATGCGCACACGCTTTCCCTGATCAGAATATCTTCTTTGTCATATGCCTGTGCTGAGATTTTGAGTCTGAGCAAATAATTCAAAGCTGTTAAAGTTGGTATATTCTAGATTTCTGGGAAACTCTTCTTCCTGGAGCCGCATAAACCAGGAAAACCTAATATTCACCATCACAAAGCAAACTCTCGCTAAGTTCAGAATATCAAACACACAGGTACGATGTTTCCACACATGATGCTGTACCTGTGTGGCTGTACTTGAGCACAATTAGATGAAGGAAGGAACCTGATTACCCTGAGATGGAAACCAATGCGCCTGTTCTATTGTTCCAGGGAGAATAGCACCGTCTCCCAGGCAGGGCAGGAACTTCACTCTCAACTTCCTGAGTTGACAAGGGCTTAAATCAGAACTTAACTTTACTTTGATGCCATTTATTGTGGTTTAATACCCCTCTTTATTTATTTTTTTACAATCATGTAAAATATATAAAGAAACCTAATCTGTTAGGGAGGTGTATGAGAATTTACTGAGTAGAGCTTAATGGTTCCTTTATGCAGCTATAAAACACAAGGAAGCTATAAGAGCTGTCTGAACTGAACTAGAAACGTTAAATGTTATATAAATTTATTTGTCGTAGTCAAAGGTTTATTGCTGTATTTACCTTCCCCATTGTCTAACTAGGTTGTGTATTTCTCAGACATCTATGGTAAAAAACGTATTGTAGAAGGAATTAAGGAGAGGTTAAAAGCAGGGATGAATAAAACAAATCTGCTTTTGGAAATACATTAGAAATCCAGAGTAACTTTACTGGCATTAAATCAGTTATACTACTGTCAATCCTGAACACTTGAAGCTAAAATATGACTATGACAGAGTTAATTCCTCCCTCACCCCCCCTATGGGCTAATCTGGAATAATTCAGTGGAGCTGATGATAGAATTTTTCTTAATTTCCATCCTTAGGAATCAAAGAGGACTCTGCCCTGAAACTAAGTAGGGTTTTCCATTTCACCTTTAAAGTATTAGCTCTCTAATACCTTCTTGCTGTATATTAGAGATAAGGAGCTGAACAGTATTTAGTGAATCTACATAGAGTCACTGGTGGCGTGTTGCTGTACATCAGAATAGCTCCACTGAAATCAGCACAATCTGTTTCGTTGCACGCTGACTGTGGGTCTAGCCCGTGTAGTCACAGCATTTTGCAAAGGTACGTGTCCACTGGCCTCTAATATTTCCTGTTCTTCAGGCAGGCAATTTTTAAAAAACTTTAACAAATCATATTAGTAGACCATAAAGACATTTTTTTAATCTTGATACATCAAACCAGACAAGGCAAAGCACAGTTCTACTGAAATAGTGGTGTGATTAAATTTGGCCGGGTTCAACTCTAAGTGAGAAAATTATGAATTATTTAATAGTACACAAATCATTGATCAATTTTAGATTATGTAAAATCAAAGTGAGTTGCTCTATCTGAAACACAGAATATGAGAGTTTAAGAAAGGATCCATTTCATCTTTTATATTAAATGAATTTACACTATTTGCTCATTTTTACTCTTGCATGTATTGAATTATTAATGCACTTCCATGTTTTTTCCATATTTCTTTTATTAAAAGGAACAAAGGCAACAGCATTAAGAACAATATCAAAACATACATTGTAATTTTGATGATTTATGCCAAGTATTTGCTTACAACTTTACCACTGTGACGATGGAAGGCAATCTGTGGATACATATAATAAATGTGTGTTAATGTTTATGTATCTGTGGGAGGAAGAATGCGTATGCACCAGAAATTGTGTGTGTTTTTATTAAGAAAGGTCAGAATGGAAATCATTAAGAGAGACTGTTGGTAACATCCATCTCTATTTCGTTCAATTTCCTGTTGGATTACCTTAACTATCTCTCTGTTTTCTCTTCCATCTCAGCTGGAAGGATAACTTAGGTTATCAGCAGTAAACCAAAGATGTAGTAAGATTCTGTATAGTTTTCTTTGGATTACCTTTTTAATACATTGCCATTATCTGTTATGCAAATAAACAATAAAATTGGAAGAGCAATGTCATTCCAGTACAGTCCTTTGTGTAAGGCAGGGAATCAGTATTTCATCTGTGCAAGTTCATTGCTTTTCTTTGTAGTGGCCTAAGGCATGCCTCAAATTACACATACATTTTCCTGGCAGAGCCATTATTTTGTGTTTGAGAGTATCTGGTTTAATTAGCAAGCAAGTTACAGAGACGGATGATGCCAATCAATGAGATTTCTGTGGAAGTGGTAGCTCAGGTGATATTTCCATGGGCCCTAGTCCACTCGGAGAGGTACAGCTGAGTGCTGTACCAAAAAATTCATCATATATATATATATAAAAGTTTCCTTCATTTTTAACACAAACTTTACTGGAAATTGTTATTTTATTTCAATGTTCTTATTTTTCTCCTATTTGAAATTCGTTATTTATAACTGTGTCAGACTGATTCGCAGACACAGACATTTATTTTCATTGTTAATCTCAAATGAAATAAAAATGTTAAATAAACAGAAAAAGTCAACATCTTGGCTAACAGGCTAGATGTTTGCATTTTAATAACATTAGGCATTAATAATGACATTTTTGTTAACTAGGGACTGTTAGTGTTGCTATTAAGTTTTTAATTGCTGAGAACTAGAATTACTTATGATCGATAATTTACTTAGGTAGAAAATGTAAAGTCGAAGTCTTGCAAAGCTTATATTCTAAGGGCTGTCAATAATTGCATTAAAGTTTAGCATATGTATTCATCTTTGTAAAACTGGCCCCTAAACAAAGACAATGAGGTGAGACAGCATTCATATTATTGTTAGAAATTTTATATCAATGGGTTGTTTTTCATCAGCTCCTTCCATCTGGCCCATCTTTCTTCTGATTGTTACTTAATTGAATACAAGCAAACAGTTGGTCTATTTTTCTTAATTATTTCATTCTGACACATTTCTATAAATGGATTTTGCCTTACAAACATGGCAATAGCATAAATTACAAAGATTAAGCATGTCTGAAACAAAAATCATGATTTTGTTTTCTGTAATCTTTTCTTCAGGGATGGATGCTTTACTGAATGACAACCAAAGATATTTCAATGAGAACCTAAATCAGGCTATTTATTAAATACTTAGCAATAAACAGCCTTATACACAGCATGAAATGATCACACTTTTAAACTCTGTTCATTCAGCCATACATCCCTAACACAAAAGAGCTCCCATTAGTCATAATCACTGAATTAACTTTGTGGATACATTTTTTCCCCCCTTTGCAGAGAGAATGTGCTAATTTCATCAAGGTGCTTAAGACTTACAACCAAACCCACTTGTATGCCTGCGGAACAGGGGCTTTTCATCCAGTCTGCACCTATATCGAAGTTGGAAGCCATCCTGAGGTAAACTATCTTAAAACAATATTTTTATTTTTCCTCTTTTTAATCTTTATTGTTATTTAGCCATGATCTCTTTCTGCCAAAATGCACTGTCACTGGTTTCTGTGGCTCGGTGAGTGGACCTGGTAAGACCGGCTCCTGACGGCAGGTGCTGACGTGCTGATTGATAAATCACAGCAGAATCTGTACTTTTCTCTCCTACACAGCATCTTTTCCCCCAGGGGCTTAAATAAATATAAATAAGCCCATTCTGCATGGTTCATGAAACTAAAAGCTCTTTCTTTTTTTTTGGTCAGGACAGATACCAGCTATAAGAGGGGCAGGTCAGCCTGTGTGCTTATTCTGGAACCAACTCTGTCCTTTGGTCTCCTACTAGTCAGTAAAGTCTGACACTGCAGGAGCTTTCTCCCAGCTGGGAATTAAAATAGTGTCACACATTCATAAATCCCACTTCTCAGATGTGTCCTAACAAACTGATAGCTTTTCATATGTGGCCTAGGTTTTGTTTCCTTACTTTTTAATGAAAAATAAATCACTTTTCCTCTCTCTTTCCCCCTCATACTTTTTAATCCGTAGCTTCCTGATTTTTGCTTAGTGTAGCAGAAATCCTGCAGTAGCTCTTGTACTCTTTTGTCAGTGATGGTTATAACTAAATAGATAAGCATGGTCTTCCTTGGTGAAAATCAGTATAACTCACAAAGCAATGGGACTATGCTGATTTTCCCAGCTGAAGATTTGGCTAAAATGTCTCTGTGCTTTATTTCAATACTTTTTCTCTCCAGAAAAGCCAATCTTTTATTATCCTGTTAAGAGAAATAAGTGATATAAATTTGTCCACTTACTTTGTTTTCAATCTGTCTTACCTGAATATTGCTCAATGGACTGTTTCAGTTTAGCATCCAGGCTCTTGATGTGTTTAGCAGTCACTAATTTATGGATATGTTATATTAGTGAATCCATAGTTCTGTTACTTGTAGCTTCTGTGATCTTCAAAGAATAGCTCTTTCAAGTTACCTTATGGTTTTGCAATTCAGGTTTGCAGATTTCCCTGAAAATAAAGACATCATTGTTAAATGAATGAGGATTCAGTTATTTAAAAATCAGAATTTCTTCTTGTAGAAAAATTAACAGACCTTTTGAGCGTTGACTTTAGAGTCTGGGAACTTTTTTTTTTTTCCTATAGAAATGTCTTTTGATATTTGAAACATGAGTCTTTAAAATGTTCTAAGCATAAGGTTTTGAAGGGATAAAGGGGCTGCAATATAGAAAGGGTTTTTTTTTTTCATATTCTTTAATGCTTTATTCCAGAATGCATTCTTGGCAATTAGTGATTGTCTCCTGACCACACACAGTATGTCATTGCTTACTGCATTAAACAGATTCTCTGCTTCCTGAGATCCATTTGGGAATTGGTAGACATATTAATTAACTCCAGTTCCGTAAGATGTGTGTCAATCAATTCTTGGCTATCTGCCAAGTGAATCTATCTGCAGAGAGATAGCTGGTATGAGGTCATTTACTTCTGCATTTGGCTGTTTTATGACTGTACCATAAAACTAACACACACTTTATCAAGGATTTATAGAAAGGATGATCAGAGATGAGAGGCTAGATCCAACCTTGGTTTAACATTCTGTATTTTGAAAGCCTTGCGTCAATGATGTGTTTGGCTCTGTAGCTGAAAGACGATGTTTGTTTTAGCTTCTTTTTAGCCATTCCTAACTATCAACAAAATCTTAATTGTAACTTGTTTTGGTCATTTATGCAGTAAGTTTATTAGTCCCCGTGTGTTTGAACCATTCTCATTAGGTTTTGTTCTATCTTTGCAAATCAAGGAAATTAGGAGTATGTGTATCTGAACTGCCTTGGACACTGTTAACATTTTATTTCCTTTCCACACTTAAGCTATAAGCGAAATAATCTTCACCTGCCCTTCTTCCAGTGGCATAAGTTTCTGTATCCTCTGGACAGTCATGCAGGAGAGGTCACTGCCTTCTCAGCCCAGGTCTGCCCATGGAGAGAGAAAGGGGGGCAGGCAGGAGGCAGAAGCACCCACATCTTCTCAGGCTTTGACAAATTTGAGAGTCAGTCTGGGCCCTGTCCCTTGTGGAGGTGAAAATCAGACAAATAAATGAATTTATTAGGTTTACAATGAAAAATAATCTGACCTGTCTATGTCTGTCAGCTAGAGCCTGCGCCTCTCTTTCCCATACCACCTAGCCAGGAATTTCAAATGTGCATCTACTCCCAGAGCTGGGGAAGAGGGAGGTGCTTGATTGACAGTAGCCCTTAGAGACACCAGGAATGAGCGGGGGGGTTACAATATTAACCCCCAGACCCCTGCACACTGCATCTGTGAGAGCCAGATGGTTTACGTTGTCATGTCAGACAGCAGCGCTGGACGTGTCAAAGGACTACTGCTTCTGTATCATGTATAGTTTATACCTCCCTAGCATACTAAAAAAGGTAAAAAGTAAAAAGTGTAACTGAAGGCAAGTGGTGGATTTTGAGTTAAAAAATTCCCATCTAAAATATCTCCTAAAGATTCATTTTCTGCCACAACACTTGTGGAAAATTAACTGACTTTGCCATCTGCTTATTTATTTTTCAAGTACTTAGAGAGGTAAATGTGAACTGATTAGGGGAATAGTCAGGGAATGTACCTACTGTCTAAGAAGATTGCTTGTTTACGTGAGCTCTGAATATAACCCACCTGCCCGAGTCTGGTGGAGGAGAGGAAATTCGTGTGTGCCAAACTGAAGAGGATGGCAAAGTGACATTTAAAGAAAAAGAGTGGCGAATGAGAGAAGATACACTGGAAGCAATTGGAGCAGGCTACAGGAGGCTGGAATATGGTACAATTTTTATGATTGAGGAAAGGAAATAAATTACTTTGTCATAAAGTAATGGGAATATGGATTGTTATATCTATTGAATATCTCTTCAATATGAAGCAGCGTATCACAGCCCCATTCCATACCTGAAGAAAATAATTTCTAGTGATGAAACTAGGCAGGTCTAATTGAGTTTGATGAAGTACAGTATCAGAAATAATAATAAAAAGGTAAAAGGATATGAACAACATGCTGTGCATCTGATTAAAAATGATCTGCACAAATGTATACAACCTAATATGTTGTGAATTACACTGCAGTCTAAGGAGTAAAGCAGACTAATCTTAAATCCATTCCAGATGTGTAAGCGAATAACCGCAGTATTTAGAGAGAAGAATAAAGTTAATGTTTGAATAGACTTTAAGCACGTAAGCCATGAATAAGCAGGAAAGAACATATTTAGAGAGAACGTAGCATGTGTATATGTAGAAAATACCTGAGGAGAGCCTTAATTTAAAGCTCAAGATCATCCATTGAAGAGGCTGTATTTGTGCCTTCACTTAATGGGGCAAACCGGCTCATATGCAGTTGTCTATATTGTATGTGCCTGAGTTTAGGTGATATGACCTTCTCAGACTCCTACACCAACTTCAGGGATCCGGGATTAGGCAACATGTGGCATTCTCTCCACATAACGCAATATAATGCAAGAAACCAATTACCAGACAAAACAAGGAAGTAATCAGTAATGCTATGTTCTGCTCCCACTAACTTCTGAGGAAACAGGATTTGATGTGTAGCAATGTTGTACATAACGGTTGCAAAATTACACAAGTCAGATCTGTTCTTGGAAGGAGCAAATCCAACTGCAGGGAGACACAGAGGTGCTTTAAACCCACTAGAAAGTCACAACAGGATGCAGAATGCACCTGCCTGTGCATGCCTGAGCAGGGGGAAGGAACCCTGCGCCCTTTCCCCAGGGCTCCCTTTGGGGTAGTTTGTGTGAACTGGCAGGGAACAGTCCAGGAAAGAACAGGATTTTCCATTTACTTAACCCTTACATACAGTTGAAGGTACAGAGAATGCCCTGTAGAACCTTTTTTTTTTTTTTTAATGCTCAGACAGACATTGCAAGAGCTGTACAAAATTATTTGCCAGATCCTCAGCAGGAACACATTAAGGTTTCTTCAACAGAGGTAAATCAATAGATTTGGTCTGAAGAACTAACCCGGCTTCTTTTATTGTATCCTAATTCCAAATTTCTTGTCATAGTCCAACAGATTAAACCTAATTTTTAACTGGATGAACTTAAAAGATCTGGGATCACTTTACTTGCAGGTTATTTCTCATTCTTAATCAATAAAGAAGCTCTAAATTTAGGTCAGATTTATGATGTACATAAAACATTAAGTTATTGCATATGAAGTTCTGTAACGCTACCACCTGTAACATATTTGCTTTTTCCGGACTCTGTGTATTTTAAAAATCCTTGGTTCAACTCATAAAATTTTGCTGAATTGTACTTTCCACTTTTTTTTTTTTTATCCCTTCAGTACTTCACATTAGAAGAGGTATAGGCATTTTCTAGGTAACGGACATTCTGTTCTGATACCTTTATGCGTCTGTCTTTTTTGTCTGTCTGTGTGTATTACATATATGTATATAGTGATGGAAGAGCAGTTTTTTTCTTAAGAGAATGACTCTGAAGAAACACATTACTTGAAGGACCAGTGCTACTGCTGGGAGAAAACATGTTGTGTTTCATTATCTAATGTAAGATTCAGGGTGAAACATTGGCTTCAGTAGTAGCAGATGTGGCATAAATTGGTCTAACTTCATTGAAGACAGCAGAGCTGTTTCAGTTTACATCAGTTAAGATTCTGACCTGTGGTTTTTAAGCAAAACATTTGAGCAAATGATTTTTTAAGTTAAGAATCACCTCAAGCTAATGTGATTTCCATCTAAGTAATTATATCTTTAAATGTCATTTATATACTTATAAAAAAAGAGAAAATATGAAGGAAAAGGGTAGCGTTAAAGGATGATTTTTATTTGTAATATAACAATGTGTGATATAGCCATTATTTGTGACATACTATTTCTAAGCACCACTATTATCTCAAAGAAATCTCAGTACAGGAGGATCTGGTTTAGAGACTGTAACAGCCTATTTAGTTCAGAGATGCTTTAACCTTTCAAACTACTAGATATCCTGTTACTATATGAAAGTAAAACTGGAGAGCCAGATCTCTAGCTTATGTACAGCGTAAGTACATTTTAGAGCACTTCTTTCAATCACATGGGTAGTTTTGCCATGGAAAATAAGAAAACATGTCTGTCATGGAAAATAATAAAACATGTCTTAGATGTTTAAAGCCTGATATACCTTGTTTCATAAAAAGCAGGATAATGATTTTTGCTATATTGGGAAATCCCAGGTATTGGACCTTTTTGCTGTACTGATGTTCTTGTCTCTGGAGGTTGGCAGGTACAGGATAGTGTTAGGCACACATCTGTCCAGGCACCTCACAGGGTCAGTGGCCAAAATCAGAAAATAAAGGGGTTTGATTCCTCTGCAGGCATTTCCCATCTTTTAAGCTACTCTATGTGAAAAGTCTTTGCATAGAATCAGGCTTTTCACACATGTACAATTGTTAAAAAGAAAAAATCTTAGCATAGCTGTAACCTTCCTAGCATTTTGGAAGTGTACAGTTTTATATACAGTTATATGTAGCTCTATATAGCATATAATTCTTTTTCCAATCCATAATTCACTATGTCATTGGTTGGGAAAGGATATTTCCTATGACTAAAAGACAGTATTTACAAGAATACCGGTAAGGGACAGAGAACATGACAGTCCTTTCTGTCAGACAACATAAGCGAGTCATTTGTTCTGGTTTGGTCTGACAAATGTTTCTGTAAGGAAAGCAGGATCTGTTGTTGGAAGCTCAATACATTTTTAAGCACTATCATGCAGAAGCATGTATTTCTTACAGGCTGAGTGCTATGTCCCAAATGGCACCTCTTGTTATGTGGCATTGTCTTGTGATAAAGTTACAAAAGTAGAAGGTCACCAGAAAGAGGTAATTTGATTCCCATTTAAAAGACTTTTTGAAAAACTCCAAAACCCCTTTGTAAACAAATATGAATCAGGTTCATGGTTAAATGCTATTATTTATGAAGGCCTGTCTTTGAATACACTGCAGATCTCCTTTGACTTCAGCTGTATTTTGAACACTTGTTTGCTAAAAGAGAGCTTAAACCAGGAGAACTCAGATTTTTCAAAACTTCATCCTGTCATCTCCAACCAAAATATAATTCCAATAAGAATTTATTTCTACAGTAGATCCTTTAAAGTAGGACTATTAGGCTTTATGTGATAATTTAACTGTCGGAGTAGTTTAATTTACGAGGTAAACTTTTCTCAACTGAATAGCACACATGGCAGCAATGGCTGATGTCTTTCCTACCCCTCACTGTTGGGAAAGTCTACACAGCTGCTACGGATATTTCATCCTCGGTAAAATGAGACATAGAAGAGGAAAGTTTTGAAAGATATTTTTCTCCAAATATGTTATTTTAACAAGATAAGAATCTACTTCCTCATGAAAATTTTAATGCATACTAAACTTTTGATGTAAACTGCACAGTTAAAAGTGTAATAATTAAAATTTGCAGCTAGCGTTCATTTTCCTGACATATTCAATTAAGAAGGATGTGCCATTATGACAGCTGAATATTTGACAACTAGCTGATCCATTTGGTCTTCTATTTACCAATGTAAAGGTGTATTTGTAAGAACAGGACTATTCCAAATCATATACATGCAAAGGATGTGGCTCAGTATCTTAAAATTCAGATGCAGTACAAATATCATTTTTGGGGGGAACGTATTTAGCAAAGGGGTCATGCTTTAATCGTTGACAGGAAATGTGAACATCATAGGTTTTCAGCTGTCATTTCATGCATTCAGTCCTGCCCTTGTGTATTTCATAATTACACCTAAGCAATTTGGAATCTATTTATGTCTAAAGTGACAGAAAGTCAGTAATTATGTCTGAGGTTCACTCTGAGATTTACAGTTGAACATTTACATGCAGGAAATGAAATCAAGTTTTAAGCTATCACAAGTCAAAACAGTGTGGTTGGCTATTTTATTTCTTCACTTTTATTCCTCAGTCTACAGACTTAAATGGTTTAGGCAAAATGGAAGCATGATTCTTTAGTAAGTCATTCAGAGGAGAGGTATAAGATATGACGAAAAGCAGAACAAAGATATGGAATTTACAACCGCAAAGGCCATTTGTTGCACAGCAGAAACCACTAACGAAACCCCTATTATTATTCAAGTCTGATCAATTCAGCTATTCAGCAACTAACTTTTGTTTAAGACTTGGTAAATATATCCAAATTGCTATGGCAGACCTCCCAGTTTATTCTTAAGTAAAAAAAAAAAAAAAAAAAAAATCAACTCCAGAACCACATTTCTTTAATATTATTTCATACATATGTTTTAAAGAAACAAAAATGAAAGTCACTCCACAGGTGATGTTCCAGCACTCTGCAGTTTGGTTTTGATTGAAAACTTCACTGAGAAGAGAGAGAACTGGTAACGATATGGTAGAGAGCATCACTGTTTCCATGGATCTGATCTGATCACTAGAGACATGCAATGACACAAAATGAAGCTTGATAGTAGCAAGATCCTGCATGTTCTTCTCCACTGTTGAAAAAATAACTCACACAAAGTAACTGTTAACACAGAATTTTTTTTTTTTTATTTAGTGCAAAAAGAGTCCAGTGTGAAAGATAGTGTCAAATTTGAACCCCTGCCTCCTAATGAGAGGAATCTATGTGCTAGCATTCTTCCACTGAGATAACTGAGAAGACCATTGTTCCCTTACCGCACATGGCTTTCGCCTTCTGTGGCTAAGAAATGCTCGTTGATTACAGTGGAGAACTGTATACAGGATGCCACAGCTGAATGACTTCCATGAATAAGAAACTAAAGCCAGTCGACATATTCATTAGGTTCAAAGAAATGAGCCTCAGAACTGTGGGAAAACTTTTGTTTATGCTGCTGGAGGGGAGAAAAAAAAAAGTGGGATAGAAAGAGACCTCCGTGGAAGTAAATTTGCAGAGTGGAGTGTATACACGTGCACATGTAGAACTGTTGAGTGGATTTTCACTTATTCTACATGCAATGTCTTGCTTTGTGAGTCAATGCCTTAAACCATGTGTAACTTCAAATGCGCTCAGATACTGAGTGATTCAAGTTAAAGACACTTTTAGGATCTGGGTCTAAATTTTCTTTTAAAATGCAAGGTGATTTTTCCTAGTATCAGTTGTCTTCAGTGGAGTCCTTTATGACTTACTGATGTAAGTAAGACTGAGGTTCACTCTTCATTTGTATACTCACAGAAAAAAAAAAAAAACATTAATTCCTAACATTTTTAAAGTAATGACTCAAGAGTTTTATGACTGCTTTAAGAAAATTAATTTTAGTGATGGTTACCTGTGGAGCTGAAAAATACGCCTACTGTTTGCACTTGGATGTTCGTTATTTCTATCAGTTAAAGGATGCTATGAAGAATTATTTATTTCCACCATGTAAATATTCCCACTGGCACATGATTACCTGACTTTACTATGAGATGATACAGTTTTCCTAATTCATTTCAGACTTAGATGTTGATCCAGTTTTCTGAGTGGGAATATTATGGGTTTTTTTCATCAACAGGGCCAATAATGTTTCTAGTAGCACAGAAGTTCAGCATTTGCCTATTGTTAGAGTAATAATTGAAAACATTAACCCAACTTCTCAGTCATGCAACATATGCAAAATTTCATCCACACACCTCCCGAAACAAAAGAGAAGTATGGCTGGATCCTTTGATCTCTCTACCAACATGGGGGAGGAAAAAAAAACAAAACAAAACACCATCTGTTGGGAAACCAATGTAATAAAAGCAGTGGAAAGCCAGCCTATAGTATAGACTAACTTAATTGAGGAAATGACTTATAAATAGAATTATTTCTTAATTCAGAGGTGCGGGAGGAAGAAAAACTGAAAGAAGGAGTTACTGAGCACAGATTCAGATAGATCAGCATCAAAGCAACATTATTCATTGTGAGATCCACGTCACAAAGCTCAAGTTGACAGGGCCTGACCTCATGAAGAAGAATCACATTTTAAGTGTGATTTCTGCAGCTGAAGGAAGTGACTGTATTGTGTTTGTAGCTCAGTACAAACATCTTGTCAAATAGGCTTTAAACAACTGAGGTCACAATGCAGAAGGTTTTAGCTGTGGGTGATGCTCCGCATACAGGCCGTAGGACTGTGAAATGCAGAACAGCAAACTAACCAGTAATATTAAATGTTCAGACATGAGGATCTAACCAAGAGCCTATTGACGTTAACTAACCTCACTGGTCTTTGTCTAAAATTTTATGAGAGCTGATGTGTTGTGAAGTGCCTTTCAGGCCTGATTTTTAAAGCCATAGGATATATTTAACTCTCAGAAGTTACATTCGAGTCTGAAAATGCTGTCAATTTCCATGCTTTCAGAACAACCTAATATTTATAGTTCCTGCATGTTCACGTTGTGTGAGCTTAATGGTAACCAGCATGGTGACTGGCCTGTGGTTAGTCCCAGGAAGGGGCCCAGGGAGGCTGTGTGCAACCATGATGCAGGCTACTCAGCAATGGTGGAAAGGTTCGTGCCTGAACTTCTCCTCAAAACCTCCTCCTGATGTTGCTTCTGGCCATAAGTGTCTCCCTTATTCAGAATTCTCAGAAAAGGGGCATTTCCCCAAAGGAAAGATGAGAACACTCATGGGTTTAAAAGGAATTTTTCAAAACAGATTCAGGAAAGAAAAAATTAACTTTCCATAATGGGAGGCTTCCTTGGTGTGCTTCCAAGCTCCTTATACATCTCTTTCTTTCATCAACAGCTGTATTTGGCATGACAAAACTGGCTTCTCCACAATGATTAAACCTTATTTCTCCTTTGATAAAAAGCAGAGCAACTGCAGGTGAAGCTACTATTTCTGTGAGTAAACAGCAGTACATGGGTATTTCCAGCAGTTGCCTGGTGGAACAGGAAATAGTTGTTCTTCCTTTGCTATCTTGACCATCCCCATTTTTATGTACAGACTCATATTTATGTGAAAATGCTTTCATAATACTTTCCAGATGCCTCCTTGCCTTTACCAGGTTTTAAAACTGAGTTTCTTCTCAGCCCTATGTTACACAGAGTTTCTCAAATTCATTACGAAGTACGTTCAAATAATAAAATTCCAGTGTTCCATAGTTCAGTAAGAAAATAAAGCTAAATATTGATACTTTTATTAGTAATTAGTGCTTTGCTTCTTCAGGAGAGAATTAACTGACCCATGTAAGAAAGCAAATAAGCATTAATCCCATATATGCCATACACACAGAGAAGATGACTGCAAGAGGAAAGATCTCTCCAAAACAGAACAGATACAGTTAAACCATTGTGTCATTTTCTAACTTTGCTAATACCTTTACAAAGGATAAAGAATTTTTTTTTCATCTTTTTGCATCATGTTTTGCTGGCATAAGATGACATAGATAGATTAACAATCAGGTATTTCAAGATCTTAAAAAGTCTGACAAGAGAGAAAATCCTTCATCCTTCTTTAAACAATACTTCTGTGTGAATATGAGATCCACTATGGTAACGTATGTTTGATTGCTGCAATAGTACCTGTCAGGAAGAAAATCCAGTGTTAGGAATGGGTCACAGTTTAGGCAGAGATTGTATTTTGTGCAGAGAAGGAACACAGAACTGTGCATAAAATTATCTAAAAATAATAGACATTAAAGTGATGCATAAGCATAAATAATTATCTTCCTTATACATTAGTCCATATATCTTTTGCCATCAAGAGTTAATCAATTCACTGCTGAGAGACTGTGGGAGATTACGAATAGTACTGAAATAGGCAGTGTTTTAAATATTTGTGCTTATCCCATATGCCTACTGCTTGTGTGATGCTGGAAATCAGACTAAGTGATCACAATAACTGTTTCTGTCCTAAAAATCTAAGAATAAAACCACTTGAAGTCAGTTGGGAATAAAAAATTATTTACTCTTCCACTCAGTATCAGTTCTAGCTTACATAGTTAGTAACAGCTTGCTTTCTGCTTATGGCACTCAGTAAGACTGTTTGCAAAGTGCTGGCTCCTCTATGAGCTCCTGAGCATAAACGATCCAGAATCCCTGTACCTTCCCTCAAATATCACTCCTGTGAGGGAAATGTGCTGTGCCCTTCTGTTCCTTCTTTCTCCTCTCCCTTGTTTATGTAAGACAAATAACTTAGTGACTATGACCTGACACAGATGAAGTGCATGCCTCTGACTCGTTCATGCCTCTGTGGACTTTGAGTAAATTAGTTATTTCCTAAGTAACTCATTTCATTGGAAAAGGATGAGTAACTTTCCACCATTACTTGGGAACTCAAGAAAAGACTTGGTAGTATCTACTTTTTTTCTTTCTCTTCAGCTTCTGTATTATGTGCTGTAGACAATTCACATATGGTTATTTTTATTTATTCCCAGAAGGAAACTTTGTTTTTAAAAATGTGTTTTTTCTTTAGCTCAGTGAGTCAGAAAAGAATGTGAGAAATGCACTGGATAAAAAACCAGTCACCACTGCAAAACTTAGATAAAAGAGATATTGTGCAGAATGAATAAATGTGTGATGATTAATTCGTGCCTATCAGAATTGGCAGTGACTTGCTATGTCATCTAATCTATTCTAATTTGTGTACATCTATAGTCATGTACAAGCCTGGACTGTCTTCTCACCTGTAGTGATATAAATCACAACTAGTGATTCTTGCAGTGCAGCATTCATTTGCATTTTAATTCTTTCTTCTACAAATATTGCATAGCTAATTGTAATTATATGTGTTGTCCAGCCCTAAGCAGCTCTCTTCCTATTCAGTGTATGTATCGAACAGTCCCAGAAGACATGTCATATAACTTTTCCCTTGTATGATAGTGTTTATTTTAGTTAAGAAATGCTACTTGATTTATGAAAATCTATGGATTCCTTTGAGTTGCAACATGGCCACGCTCAGGGAGATATGTTAATAAACATTCGCAAGTACATAATCAGATGAGAACAATACTCTCCATTAATGAAATATGATCCATAATGACTCTTGCATGGGAGAGCTAATAACTACCTTTAGGTTAAAGTGCTCAGATGTCACAGTATAACAATATCTGTCTTAGATGTGTATCATTACAGCAAAGTAATTAAAGGTTACTTAGCTGTTAAATGGTTACCTTAGAGGAATCCTTCAATAATGTGGCTTCAAACATGCCTTCACAATGAAATTAATTAGGCAAATTAAATATCAACCTTGTAGTAATCTGTTTTATGTGCAGAATATCTGGCATACAAATGTATAATATGATAGGTGGCAGGAAGCCGAGGAGCTGAAAATATGCCCATTTGTTTTTAAACCTAAAACAATCTTGGTTGTTCTTATATGTAAAATGATGTTTATGCAATTGGGTTAAAAAGAACATTGACAAAATTGCTGAAGAGAAATGGAATGTCAAAATTATCATGGTTGTGTTCAATGTGCGACGTGAGTGCAAAGCTCAAATAGCACCGCTCAGGATGTCAGAAGTATTAAAATTCACTCAATCCTTTTCACACCTGTGCGCTACATGGAGTAAAAAGCCTAGTAACAAGTAACTAGAGTTTTGCTAACAGCTCACTCTGACTCATCAGGAGAATGCTTTCAGGGATTACTAGCTTGCTGCCTTCTGGATTTAATATAAACCACACCAGGAAAGTTGAGCAAGTGGCTTGATCTAAATATAAACATTTCTCATTAGCCGTTCAAGTGGGAATATGGCATGGGCAACACCAGTGACAGAGCAGAGCACTACAGAAATGAGAAAAAAATATTTTTTTTCCCCATAATTTCCATGCTGGATTGAAATCTCATTTCGTGGATTTTGACTTAAAAAATAATTTCATAGCATTATGCAAACTGGCAGTGACAAATACACACTATATTCTGTTTTTTTCTTTGTTTAAAGAAAAAAAATCCACTCAGTATATATAGATCATTAATCTGAAACCTTTTCATATGTAAGCAAGAAGGTGTAAAGTTCAGATCTCTGCTGTCCTGCTGAAACATTGGCCTTGCTCCAGGCAATGACATTATGCACATACCTTAAGCTTACTCGTATTTAAATGTTTTGCCTGATCATGTCTTTTGACAAAACAGAGAAAAAGGGGAAAAAAAAAAGCCTATCTCATGCTGCAGAAATCTTTACTCACAACACAGTTAGGAAAGTATTGGCAGAAGAAGAGGAAAGTTGAAGAATTCTTGATAGAAATCTGCCTTTTTTCGTGCTACGATATGTGTTTTATTTCCAGTGAGATAATTAGCATTGGTGACACTATCTTATCGGTGATATGCAAAGATGCTGCACAATTTGATTGAGGATGACAGCAATGTTATGGGTTCTTCTCCAGTCCTCAGGCTTCTGCCGAGGCCAAGTGGTTCGGCCTTAATTGGTTTTGCTCTCTGCAATTCAGATTTCTTGAAAGATGAGGCTTCAGTCATGTGAAAATGATCCCACGTCTCCAGGCCAAAAAAAAATTCCCAGAGAAGCTAAATAGCAGTGATGGAGCTATCTGTCCACTGACTAATCTTTAGATGCCCTTCAAAGACCCTCTACACACAAAGGACCAAGCTTACACAAGTTATAATGTGTAAGTGTAAAAAAAAGAAGTCTTAATATCAGGATTCTCAAAGAACTGTGCTGCAGCTTCTCAGGTTAATACAGATTTTTACTTTTTGAACAAGGTAAAGGCATATACGCTGAATGATTCAGTCTGATTCCAGACCTGGAAACAGCTTTTGAAGGGGGATTAGAAAAAAAAAAAACCAGTCTAAGAGAGGAAGGCTCTCTTCCAATGAGCTCTCTTGCCCTGAGGTATGATTTAGTTTTTTTTTTAAATTATGCACCAGTAAATGTGTAATCAGAAAACAAATGTCATTGATTACTTTTTCAAAGCAGTAACTCTCTAATAATTTCATCCTATACTTCCAAGCTGTTTGAAGTATGAAACTGACATGAAACCTGAAAGGGTTTTGCCATTTGTATAAACCAACATTACTGTCAGTAGCTAACATTTATTTACAAGCTTACAAAGAGTTTCATAAGGGATATGAGTGCACCTGCAACACAAACCATGAAAACAGCAGAAAACTGCACAGCAATAGTGCTGTTGTTTTTTCCCTTTACTCTGTCCAAGTTTCATTTTCTGTTTGGCTAAGCAGCAGTGGTCGTGAAAGTGGTATATCAACAATAGTCATGGTGGCATTCCATTTAATTATAGCTGGTTGAGGTACCTAACTTATTTTTTTTTTCTGAATAACAGTTTATTTTATTCTGTTTTAACAAACCTTTCTGTTTATGCATTTCATCATCTTTTGTTATAAGAAACCAGGATCTGGTTTTGTTACTCAAGTGTGGGAGTAATGAAACAGTAAGTCTTCAGCAACCTACTGCTGCTATACCTAGGGTCTTTTCCTGGAATACTCCCTGAAGAACAAATGCCTTGACGTCAGCAGAGTTTAGTTTAGATCATGAATTTTGATTCCTAACTAAAAAGCTGTGAAATTCATACCGAATTTAGAACACAGAAAGTCTAGGCATTGTTTAACATGGAACAAGGCCACAAAGATTCTTCAAACAGGCATAATATTATAATAAATGTTTCAGACATGAGTACAAGATTTATGTATTCTCTGAAAGATTGGTGGGGATAAATAGAACAGTAATGGGGATAATTTACTTTGTTTAACCCCAATCAAGAAAGAGAGCCAAAAAAAAGGAAAGCTTGGACAAGGCAGTGGAAGTTATGATGCTCTCTGTATGACTTAAGCCTTGTCCATAAGCAAACTTGTGAATGTCTCACTGAGGCAATGCAAATCCCTGCACAGGTATTCTCATTTCAGTTAAAGTAGTATTTCAGGTCTGGTTTTAGCTGCCTGAAAGTAACTGAAAATAAGCTGCTCTTAAACTGAGCTCACTGTGTCGACACAGAATGCATGTGCTTACTGGGATCTCATTACATTCAATAGTGATACAAGTCTGCAGATTAGTGCTCGCACAGAAAAGGCTGTTTAGCGTTTCAAAGGATTTTGCAGGAAAGCAAGCTGGAATACAAGCCCTTCCTGCTTGTCATTTGTAGGTTTGTGAATTTGGCTTTTATTCCTCTGTGCAAACGTGTTTTCATGCCGACATTGAAAAGCCATGACCCACTGTAAAAAGGATTACCTTGGAGGGAGATAGTAGGAATACAGTGTAAAGGATGGTTAATACAAAAATGCTAAATCTCTCTGTATGAAGATTATAGCACAATAAATTTTTTAACCCAAGGTACTTTCCTGACGTTATGAAAACAGTCACATATCAGAACCACAAAATGAACATCTTAAAGAGAGGACTAAAAGAAAATAAAGGAAAAGATCTGTAATTTTCTTGTAGAAGGATGGTATAGAGTCCCTTAAAAAATGTGATTTATTTTAGCTGATGTTGTAGGAAGTAGTTTAGATAACACTTAATAACTTAGATACTATTTTTACCATCAGTGTATTTCATGGAGTATTAAAGATAACAAATAAGGAAATACTTTAAAACAGATAATAGAAGACAATAAGAAAAGGTGGAGATTTCTGTTACTTACAAAAAGCCTGGCATTTTACTTATATGAAGCAATGACTTACTCTCATGAACCACATAAACCATCTGAGTAAGAGGAATCAAATGGTGGTCCAAAATGATTGCTTTGGTGGAAAAAAAATAAAAATAAGAACAGGGTTTTTGTTTTTTTTTCAGCTATGCCTGCAACACCTTTTTTTATTTGTTTGTCTGGACAGTAAGCAGTACGGTCAGAAACAAATCCAGACTTAATCCTTCTATAACTTCCCCAAAAAATAAAAGTAATGTCCTTCGGGGCTAACTGGGATTTAAATTACTGCACGAGTTAAAATGGAGAAAAAAATGGATTTAATGTTTTTTCGTTGGTGATTTTCTAGTTTTCACTGGTCTTCAGTTAGGAAAATACCACATTTGCAATAGCTTTTATAGATTTAAGAATATAGTATTTCATTAGAGGGACCGTATTTAAAAAAAAAAAAAAATGTTTGAGTGCTTTTCCTAGCTTTGGATTTAAGCTACCAGAAAAACAATTTTAATCTACTCCTGAGATTTAGCTACTAGACTTTGAATTTTCATATGTACATACATCAAAGGCACCATATTAATGGGTACTTGTTGGCTTACTAATTCCAGTTTCATTTTCAGTGGAGTGCTTAAGAACCTAAATGCCATTAGAAGGAATTGTCTCTAAGTATTGGAAGGATGTATAAAAGCAATAAAACCAATATTTTAAAGAAAACCTATCTCCTTCGTCTCTTCCGAGGCCTTGAATTGAAAAACAATGAAAAGCAGTTGGATATTGTAGCTCAGGATAAATATTGATACTGTTAGTAATGATAATAGCATGTAATAGTTCCTAATGGACTTCAGTCTTTTGAAGTTCTTTCTAAGAATCTCTAGGAAATGCTTTCTTTCAAAGTTTGTAATGTTGGTCAGTTACAAATTTTATGTACTATAGACCAAATTCATTACCAACAAGGTTGGTGTCTAATAAAAGCATCATAGTATAAGTGGGTTTTTATTCTCATTTTTCAAACTTATGTTCTAGAAAAATGAATTTTTCAATATTCTGTGTGAAACAAAAAGAAGAAGAGTATTTATTTTCCATAGTAAAGTATCTACAATAAGTAGTTCAAGCATCCCTGCCCACTTTTTTTCTCTCTTGGGATTACTACTTCTAAATCACTGGACTCCTCCAGGCTGACGAGACTGAAGTAAGATTTGAAAAAAAAGGTTGTGAGAAACTGCAACAAAAATAATCCAAAGACTTCCTAGAAAAAAAGCAAAGGCAGTTTTGTAGTAGAAGCCAGTAGGTTAAGCAGGGAAATAAAGGTTGGCTGTGGAGGTCAGTGTCTGCTGTAAGGAGGATTTTAAATGTACTAGCCATCTGATAAGAGGTGAGATGAGGAAAGCTATAAAAATAAGCATGAATAACTACTGCTATCATTACATAGAGGAAGGAATGAAACTTAATCCGGAATTCAGCTGCAATAGCTAAATTTTCAAATAATTTTCATTAAAATGAGATTACAGTATTTTTCCAAGCAATTTCAGTGAACGATTGGAGACAAAGGGAGCTGCATATTTGGAACAATATGGGAGCTGCGTATTTGTTTCTAAAGTTGTTTTCAAAGCTAGATCTCCCATGTGCTGTGATCACTGGCTATATATTTTTTTTTCCATTTTGTAAAGCTAGGATTAGGCTTTATGTGCCAGTCTATCAACTTTGGACATTAGTTACCATTTTATGTGCACACCAAGGTGCTTTTATGAAAAGCAGTCTCAGAACCCAAGTTGGAACAAACTTAAGCAAATTATTTCACATTTTCAGGGAGATTACTCATACATGTAAAGCCAAATCTGAAGTCTTTCTGCTTTTAGATGCTTCAAAAAGAAACTTTTTCAGTCTCAGCTCTCTGTAGGCAGCACCATAGACAGGATACTCTGAAGAGGAAAGGGAGAAAGATTTGGGGTTTCTTGTAGTGCCAGGGAACACTGAGTCATGAAATGGAGTAAAAATGACAATGAGAAAGATGAATAGACAGGAACAGGGAGGTATGTTGGAGGATCTAAGACTTTCAGTATTTTGCTCTTTCCTGGTGGTATATAATTTACTCCTTCCAGACTTATATTACAACCTAATTCCTGAGAACAGAAGTTATTTTACCTGATTTGAATAATCTGAAACACAGTCAACTGGTATACTTATCCAGACTTATCTCTTGTCAATGGAGAGAATTATACATTTTCAGAAGTAGTGCTTATCTTTCACACCAGTTGTAGTATTTGGGACATTCATGACCATGAAATAAAAAGAATAAAATAAAATGAGGTAGTCCCTCAGAAGCAATGCATTTCAGAAGAGTTCCTGGATATCGATTTAGATTTCTCTGAACTAGGAAGAATAAAATTATACAAATTGAATCCAAGAAAGAAACTCAGGAAGCAGTATGAAATTGCAGATACAATTTAATTGTATGAGAGCTGAGGCAAACTATTATCCAGCTAAAAACAATCTATATTAGCCTTCAGAAAAAAAAATCATTAACCTAGGTACTGCTATTAAAGTTAGATTTTAATGTTCAGACTCCTTGAAATGTAACAGTGCACACATGTATGCCTGCTAGAAGCATTTATTGTTCTTCCTTAGACATTGTCATCTAGGACAGTAGATTAAATACTACTGTATTATGCTGAAAATTGTTTCTATGTATTCATGTGTAAATGACTAAAAACTAATGTGATGGCAAGGTAGAGGTGGCAGAAAGGTAGGAGTGTGGCAGAAAGAAAAAAGCATCTGGACTTTGTAAGACAGAATAAATCTGGTCTAGTTTACATCCTGTTATCGTCACCTCGTTTTCTGTTTTCAGCTTACACTTAGTAATGTTCTACCAGGAATCTTCTACTGCCCTTTAGTTACTTTACATAAGGATGTATCCTCATCATGGTACAATTTGTGATAAATGGGTTTTTAACTTCTTATATTAGCTAAGAAGATTAACAGTACAGAACTTAAAACTTGTGACCAAAATTTGATGAAACAACATAAAATGAATGACATTTAAGATAGAAAGAGGCTTCTGAATAGCAACAGACACAATCCAGACAGCAGGAAAATAAGGTTAAAACATTCTATCTGAAGCCATTTCACAGAAAAAAAAAAAGAGGAAATGTGTGACATATGGTATCAAATGAAGCATTTGAAGTTGAGTCTAAAAATGTTTAAAAAGACAGCTGTAAGAATGCATGATTAAAAAGGGAAAGGAAGGATATTACAATACATGAAGAAACAAGGAATAGTTATGAAACCATGAAACCAGAGGTGGACTTGTTGACTGTTTGTTTGCTTTTCTTATCCAATGGTTTCTAATGTTTTTATTCAATTTATCTTCAAATTCAACCTCCACTTCTATCTTCCGTTCCGTTTCTCCCAGTGACATCAGTGCTGGCTATTAACACAAAAACTGGGTGGATCTTTGAACCCTGAAACTAAATCAAAGAACAATTTAGGGAAAGAGATAATTCTATATCAGCTCTTCTTCCCTCCAGTATGTTTAAACAGATTAGATTATTTTAATAAGTGTTGGATGTGATGGGAACATTTCAGAATAATATTGTCATGTGAATCTCCACTGACTGTATTTGAATCATAAAAGTCACTTTAAAAAAGAAAAAAAAAACAACAAAACTTCTCTCTCTCTCTGTGAAATTGTGTGGTATGCATTATCTGATTTTTATTTTAAGTTAAATTACTTATTTATTTTTAAATTTTGTTTATATAATTGTATAGGTAATTAATATTAAGTTGCTTTAGAGCTGGAAATCTGTGAGAGGGATTTTTTGCTTCCACTGCCAGTTCTTGTAAAAGCCAAGTGAATAAAAAACAAGGGGCTATTTGCATATGGCAATTCATCCTTATATAGGGAACCCAATGGAAATATTCCTTGGGAATCACAGGGAGACTGAAGTCTAACTGGGCACAAAGGCTGATGCACTCTCCCCATCACAAGTGATCCTTACCAGTTTTGCTTGGCACATTTTGCATAGCTTTGCATGCGCTGAGTAAGCTCAGTTGCCGTTAGCTTCACTAGGATTTTAGGCAGGGCTATATAATTTTGTTTATGGCACTGAACAAGGCTCAGGAACTAGAACATTAGGTTTTTTGGTTTGGCATAGATTTTCTGGCTAAATTACCTAATTTCTCTCTGCCTCATTTCATAAGAACAGTCCAATCTGTTCAGACCAAAGACTCATTTAGCCCAGTATCTCAGTTCTCACAAGAGCCCATAATGGATGCCAGTAGAAGAGAATAAGAAGGCGAGCATGCAGCAGTGCTTAGTAATATAGTCTCCCAGGCTCCAGCACTCCTTGTTCAGGGATTTCCTGAACCAGGGGTGGAAACTCTGTGTTTAATGCTTTTCAATGACTTGGTTTTGATGAATTAGTACTGGCATTTCTTGAGCTCATATATCTTTTAAGTATCCACAATATCCCATGCCTTACAAATTGTAACATGTGAGGAACATTCCTTTATTGTGTTTTAAGCCTTCTACCTACCAGTTTCTCATTTTAGAACAAACTGAGAACAGTCTTCCTTTCTTCATATCTCTTCTAGTGTGCTGTATGCTTATTAAATTAGAGGACTGTAACTTCATGAAGTACTGAAAATACAGGCATGCCATGCGTTTATAGAGGCAAAAAGATGCTGTAGGTTTTTTTTTTTATTTCTTTCCTTGAAACTTCTACTGTTAAATTTGCTTTTTTGACTGCTACTGGGCATTGACCTCACCCATAAAAAATAAAATAAATTTTTAAATAAGCTACCGTCAATTTAAAATCTTGTTCTTGATCTATAAAATGAGGTACTCTAATAATATTTGCAGAATTGCCTTCTGTGGAAAGATACAGAAGGAAACAGTGAACACAGATTCACACAAAATGCCAGAAAGTCATTGAAGTAAATATACGAGTTGTTCTGGTTTATTCTAGCTGCTTTCAGTCAGTAATACAAGATTTTATCTCTAACATTGACAAATAAAACATTTTCAGGCAAAAATGTAGTTTTAAAATTCCTGTTTCTTTGACCTATACAAAAACTGATGCTTCTTCTGGTGTTTGGAGACCTTAATCAGAAGCCAGTGAAAGATGAGAGGAGAGCATCATATATTGAATGGGCTTTGGAGCAGATCCTTAGTCACTGATATGAGAATAAAATGCCAGTCCTGCAATTTGACTTCTCTGCTACCACTAACACCTCCTGAAACAGGAAGATATCTGGGCTATTACATTTCAGATTCCATTTGTAAGTGTTAATTTTAAGGCCTACATGCAAAAGAAAAGGAAATGGGAAAGATACATTTCATTCTCATACTTCTTTGCATCTCTAAATGTGCAGTATGGACAATGGGGAGCAGTGGACCTCGGGAGATTTTTCTTACAAGGAAACTCCAGCATCATTGCAGTTGTTTGGTCACTTTTCCTACAAGGCCATTCCTCTGAGTTCTTCCCTTTCTGAAGGACTTAACGTTTTGACAGGAACCAATTATAGTTGACAAAGTTTCAAAAACTGTCTCCCGTTTCTCATGGGCCTGTAATCAGTCTTAGATAAACAAAGTTTCACCTCTAAAGAAAAGATAAGCTCAGCAGAGTTCAGAAGGTGCCTCAAACAGCACAAACACCTTCTCCTGTTGAAATGTTTACATCCAAGGTGGCAGAAAACTGAGCAGCATTATCTTGCAGATCCCCACCAATTAGGATCAAATTTTCTGGATCCAGGGCTAACTTACAGTAAGGAAACACTCCAGTTGCAAAATTAAAATAAGATGGTTTAGAAGCAACCCAGTGCCTTAAAAATTGCATTTATATTTTGGATGTGCAAAAAAACCACATGGATCCTTCTGATATTTGTCCTACTTAATAATGTCCAAAACTGACTTTTTTCTTTAGTTATATTGGCTTTCAATGGAATTGCATAAGTATCATTGAGGAGAGAACTCAGCTCATTGTTTAAAGGTGCTTTTGTTTTGTTTATGGATAACAAATTAAAAGGGTGATGTGGCACAGCAGGGGAGAAGATTAATATTTCAGGTTGTATTGTTTTTGTTTGTGCATGTATGTGTTTCTGTGTAATTATACATTTCAAAGATCAACAGCTAAGTGCAGTTAAACATTTACCATTTATCTGCATAAATGCAAATAAAGCTTGTATTTCAGTCAGATATTCTAAACTAAGTAATCTGTATGGATTAACAACACACATTATTTTTCTTCTCAGTGTTTATTGCCGTTACTTTAATGATGACAAAAAGCAGAAGGGTGATGGTACGGATGCAAGTTTAGAAATCGTACATTCATCAGTTCAAACTTGTTAAATTGATGATGATGGAGAACAACTGTTTTATTCCAGTCATTTGGAAGGATTTGCTGTGACCTCGAATTAACATGTAAACATGGCAAGGGATATGAGAAAGATTTCTCTGGCGTTCACTGAACTTGAGGGGAATCTTTCTTTGACTTCAGTGGGCTTCAGGATGAGGCTCTGAGAGCAGGGCTTGAGAAGATGTGCATAAAGGTCTCAGGGATCACACCACATTTGGGATGGCATTGCCCTTAGTTGCAGTCTGTAGAGTTTGTTTTTACAGTCCTTAACCCTCCTCTGAGCACAGATAGGTCCTGCCTAACTCAGTGACCATAACCACTCCACACTGTGGCTGTGATCCGGTGGTAGGTGATGAAACATGAAGTAACCTGGACATCTTTCTTTCTCAAAAAAAAAAAAGCTGAATAACTTAATAATTTAGATTCTGTTAAAATTGGCTACAGAAACTTAACAGAACTTCAGGAAGAACTACTTCTTTACTGTCAGAGGTTGGTATGTTTGTCAGTTTGCTTTAATAAACAAAGTTGATCTTTATTATACTATACTAAATTATACCATACCATGCCATGCCATGCCATGCCATACCATGCCATGCCATGCCATACTATGCCATGCCATACCATGCCATGCCGTACCATACCATGCCATGCCATGCCATGCCATGCCATACCATACCATATTATACCATACTACACTACGCTACGCTATGCTACACTGTAACCTTACTGGGTGAAACAGCTAGGATTTTGAGCTAAAGTTCCATTAAATGAAAGGCAGCATTTCTTCTTTGAAAATACGCATATCAGTAATTGAATTATCTGATTGAATGCTAATTAGCCCTGCTGACACTATGCATTCCTATTTATGAGCGTACATATATAAGCTGAGTGTATCACACATTCTTGCCAGCGTCATTGACTCTCTCCCCTTCTGGAGACCCCTGGGTGCTAGAAAAGTGGGCAAGATAGTGAATAAAACAGTGAATTTTAATGCATTTTTTTTTCAATCACTCTGAATCAAAAACACTTAAATCCATCTGTTTCAGTGTGAGCAATTTTTTTGTTGCACTGGGAAAAGAATATCAAACATTCTTGACTTTTTTAATAAAAAAACCCCAATCTATGTGAGAAATGCATTGCTCTTAAACACAGTGCCATGACAAATAATTGCAACTTGTCACAGAGAGAGGTTGTAATTATGTCTACTGTTAGTTATATCTCCAAGTGCACAATAGAATTAGCTTTTCAAATGCATTGTTCTCTAATGCAGTATCAGTTATTAACATGTTGAGGATACTAGTTTTTGCTAATGAAGAAAAATAAAATGAGGCTGCAGAAGGGCTGGGTGGTGTCACACTGAAAGCGAGTGGAGGGAACAAAGAGGAAAGAGAAGTGCTTATCACTGAGATTTCTGATCAAAATTGCCCAAAGGGTCAGAATTTCAGTTTCTGTATTCTAGACCTTGTTTATGTGTTTTTAAAAATCTGAATACTTATGAAACACTGGGCTAAACCTGACATTTTACAGGCTTGTCTGAGTGAAATGTTGCAGGAAGATTGCAGTATCTTAGAGAAAAAAAGCAAAGCTTGATAGTTGTTAGAGTAGTTGCTGTGGGTGTAATTCTCTGTCCCTTCTTTGTTACTTGGATGAATTCTCCGAAAGCATGCTCAGTAGATCTCGTTATAGGGAAAAAGAGTTAGTAATATTTTTCTAGATTTGCTACTTATTCTGTCACTCGTTTAGAGTCAGATTTTGGCATACTTTAGTTAGGATGTGTCCTCATAGTAGAGATTTTTCCATGCTAGAAATTGAAAAGCAGATAGGCTAAAAAGCAAGGCAGATATATGCCTTAGTTTTCAGTTTCAAGTATCAGAATTTTAAATTGCCCAAGAAGGTACCCGGTGAAAATCAGAGCCCTTGGGCAAGTCTTAAATTGGGTGCCTAACTCAGGAGCATGCAAAATCACTTGGGAAATTAGAAAATCTTGGCCATATGCTTATATGTTAACTCCACTTGACTAAGTCCTTTCTATATGTTGCTTCCCCAATTTGCAGTCGTTTTTGTGTTGTAAATAAGATACCCTTGACTCAGACATTAAAGTTCCCCGGGAAAACTGGAGAACCTTTCTCTTGTTAAACAGCACCCTAATTATAGAAGCAATTTTACAAACAATCCCCTGGGGGAAGCATTTTCGTTCTCATCAGGAAGGCTCTTGAATGAAATAACACCTTTGCTAACTTCATTTATTTACAGCAGGACACAAGACTGAGACTGGGTTAGATTTATTGCCATTACATCACTGATGCTCAGTAATTCATAAAACATTGGGTCTAGGAGTTAGCACTGCTGTTATTTCCTCTGATGCCTGACCTCACCACAGTCTAATAACATACAGGAAATCCAGAAGACAAAGGGGGAAGCAGTGGTCTTGAATGCTAAAAATAACCATAGAAAACCAGTACAATCATGTAATAGAGTATGGCCTATATAATTTATTTAACATAATAGTAGAAACTGCTAAAGTAATTAGAATCTGTTCCAAATGTTTTTAATGGAAAATATGTCAGAGGTAAGAATAAGAACATTTAAAGAACTGAGACTTTTAGATTATGTAGTTCAGTTGCATGTACTGGTTTTAGGTCTGTATATCTTATTGCTTACATATGCAGACCACTTAATAACTTGAGTAGAACAGACAGTCATTGTATGGTGGTTATATTTCCAGAGGTCATCCTATATGAGCCAGACAGTGATCTTAGGTGATGTATTACACTTGACAACCCAGAAAGTTGCAATACAAAGGCATTCTAATTCTCAGTGTCCTCTGAGAATTGTTCAATATCCTTGATGGTATCTAGTGTCTGGTATGCCATTGGGACGACATTTTTGGTGTCTTTACTAATCAGTCAAGGTTAACATGTCATTTATGTTAACTGTATGTTTGGTTTTTGGGTTTGGTTTTGTTTGCTTTTTTTTTTCCTAATCACTATATTTGCAGGTTTTTCTGAAGGCATAAGTAGTATAATGACACTGTAATGAAACTCCTTGATATTTTTCATATCTGCTCATTTATTTGTATTATCCAGAATCAGAACAATATTTTATACAAAATATAAATTTAGACAGTGCTTTAAAATTGCTGCAAATAGGTATGTGACATCAATTAAAAAAAAAAAAAAAGAAAACCACAACCCCCTCCGGCAAAACTATTTCATGACAGCCAAACCAGTCTGTTATCTTTACCTTGTGAAATATTGCAAAACCAAGTTCACAAACATATACTTATTTTCTGAACAGCTGCGTGGTTCGACTGTGCCTGCCCTCCTTTTATTTACATATGTTGCACAGGCTATTCTTCATATAAGTACGAATATTAGTATGCAAACTAGCATGTTCAGGTGTGAACAAGTCTTCACTATTTGACATTGACACTTGGTTTGTCTTCCAATCAGAAGCAGAAGCACTTAGAGATCATAAACTAGGAATAATGAATAAATTGAACCAGCTGTTCCTGAACAGCCCATTTGGCTATGTTTTCCCTTTCATTAAATTCATTGAATTATAATTAGGTAGATAGATAGACAGGTAGATAGATAGATAGATATGAAACATTTCCCTTTTTGCAAAGGTTTATGGTAACTTAATAAATATTAATTCATTTAATTTCAGAAGAAAGCAGAAAAATGTGGGACTTTTCAAATTTGACTGAAAGAGAGCTATTGAGAGGGTTGAGTTGTCCGAATTCAGCTTAGTTCAAAACTTGTGCTTACCAGAGCTGTCTACTGCATCTTAAGACATCTTCTGAACATCCTAAGTCAGGAAAACTTTCCAGCAGGAGTGACATATTACGATAAAAGAAGAAGCAGAAATCAAGAGCTCTGTTCTGTTTTCATTAATGTACAGAAGGAAGCATGGAGCCGGATATCATCTCAGCAGGTCTTTTATCTCAATATAAAAAATAAGATGTACAGGTGCCAAAATGTCAGTGAATACCTACAAGTGGCTCAGTGGGAAGAGTGTTTCTTGGGTCTGAAAGAGAACACAGATAAATGCAGAGATTATTTGAGAGGTCCTGCAGTGATCAGGAAGCTGGTGAGCAAGCTGCCTGAAGGCAGGCACAGAGAGGTGAGCAGATCTTCTTGAGACCATGATCAGTTTTGCAGGTGAACACTCTTCAACAAAGTTCCTTCTCTTTAGGACAGCACAGCAGCCTAAGAGAGTTTCAGTTCCAGGTCCTGCAGAAGCTGGAGATCTTTCTTTGGAAATAGCATTTTACTAAAGATCTGTCACTTAGAGTCATTTCCCACAGGGTTTTAAAACTAGTTTCCAATAATTCAATTCTGCTAAGCCTAAAGTTGGAAAAACAAAACATAGTAAAGGTGTTGCAGAGCCCAGTATTCCCCAAATGTGTGCAGGTAAAAACCCTATAGCATATGGAGCCTGAACACTAAAAGTCAGAAGTCCATTGTGTGTATTTTTTTTTGTTTTTACTAATTAATGATCCAAAAAAGTTGCATTATTGTTTCAATCACTTTTCACCTATTTCCCCAATGGTTACCACTTGCTACAACATTTACATTTGTTTTAATATTTGTATTTTTTGCATAATTTCTCACATTATATTTATTTGCACTTGCACTTTTTAAAAAATGAAGCATTCCGTTGGGATGACTTTAATAAAAGTTTCTTATTAAAAGTTCCATAGCAGCATGATTCCCAAACCTGAAACCAAAGTCCTCATATTTAACAGTTTTCATGACTCAATAGATTAAGTGTGAAATAGGAAATATAATAACAATAACAACATAGCCATATCCTGCACGGTTGTTCACTTAAAATTATTCTTGAAAAGTAATGCAATTCATAAATAAATCATTTTTCATAGAGTGAAATGTACTTAAAAGACTCTGTGAAATATCCTTGATGTAGTCATAAAATGTGTGCACAGAATGTTGCAATGGGAAAAAGGAAAATAAAAAAAATTCACTGAAATTAATATATTGGAGGGGAGAAGAAAGAAAAGGAAAAAAAAAACCAAACAGCAAACCCATCAGCGTCTGTTTTCAAAGTCTGGTGTCTCCAATAAACTGCCTCAGCAGTGTTAATTTCAGAGAGACTCTTAGCTCAGACCTAAATTAATATGAAGCTTCCTCTATGGCCAAAGAAGAGAGATCTTGCCCTTGGGAATGGCAGTTCTGAGCTGGTCTGACTTGTCATTCAGAGGAACCTGTTGTTTTCTGCTGACTGTGACTAGGCCAGCAAATTTAGCCACTCCAATTAATGCCTCACTGTAGAGAGAGGAGATAAGTCCAAACCTTAACAAGTGTGAAAGTTGTTCTCAGTGCAAAATGTGGCATTTCCTTTTGTTCCTAACAACACTGAATAATACAGAAAACACAATATTTCAATGGCATCAACTTTTGACTCGGTTAGGACATGCTGACATAGGCCTTAA
>WHYT01017910.1:568043-616157 GCA_009806455.1 Tetrax tetrax | reverse complement strand
AGCCAGAAATGGTACTAGACTAGGAAAGAATAATTTTTTAATTTTTTTTTTTTTTTTTTTTTACAAAAATCAACTAGTATATGCTTTCACCTTGCTTGTCCTTGTTTTGCTGAGAAAGTTCTGGAGTTCTGGATGAGATAGCTGCTGACAGAGGTGCAAAAAACGATTTAAAAAGATATCATACCGGGCATATACATATATATATGTATGTGTGGGTATACAGTTGGTATATCTATGTCTATATGTGTATATAACTTTATATGGTATTGGTACACTGGCTGACTGAAGCTATTCAACAGCAAGATATGAAATAAGTCTTGACAAATAGCAATGTCTTGTCACCACTCAGTATCATGATAAGGAGCATTATTTCAGCCGTATTTCAGTCATTTGAAAGCAAATCTCTCGAGCCTTGAAATAGCAGATCATTGGGCTAAAGAATGGGAATCACAATAACTTCTATGTTCATTTCCAGGACTGAACTGTAGTTCTTTGTGGTTGAGTCTTAGCATATATCGTGCTATGTGCTATAGGAAAATGTGTTTCAAGGAGCCAGAAGCATAATCTCCCATTATATAAAGCATTTACCAGGTGAAACAATTCATACCACACCATGACCCAGCAGTCAGTTTTTGTCATGGATTTGTGGAATTTCAAGACTTAAACAATATATTTTTCAGTAGTTTTATTATGGATTATAGAGAAGCATCAATAAGATATAAACCAGGCCAGGTTGGATGAGGCTCTGAGCAACCTGATCTGGTTGGAGATGTCCCTGCTCCTTGCAGGGTATTGTGGTTTTGTTTAGTGAGGGGGGCCTAAGGTGGCAGCTTCTGTAGGAAACTGCTGGAAGTTGCTCCCCTTTGTTCAGCGGACTCAGCCGGGCCTAGGGCGGACCCACTGCTGGTGAAGGCCGAGCCGATGGGTAGCAGAATGTTCTGTGATAATGCCTCTGTGATAACGTATTTAAGAAGGGGAAAACAGAAAAAAAAAAAAAAAAAAAAAAAAAAAAAAAAAAAAGAGAGAAGAGAAGAGAAGATGTGAAGAAGCTGAGCGGGGGCAGAGGCCCAGAGGGGGAGGCGCAGGCCTCATGGGTCTTGCAGGCCTCACCCTCTGGCCTCTTGCCAGGCAACCGACTGGGTCCAACTCAGCCTGGCCTGGCTGCAAGAGGTGGAGAGGAGATGAGATGGGTGATGTGAGAGATTCTGAGAGGCATCTGCCAGCCTTTTGTGAAGAACTTTTCTTGTGAGAGAAACAGCTGCAGATGCCAAGGTCAGTGAAGAAGGAGGGGGAGGAGTAATGCGGCTCCTGGCCAAGATTCCCCTGCAGCCTGTGGTGACGACCATGGTGGAGCAGGTTGTCCCCCTGCAGCCCATGGAGGTCCACGGAGGAGCAGAGATCCACTTGGAGCTTGGAGCCCGTGAAGGACCCCACACCGGGGGAGATGGATGCCTGAAGGGGGCTGTGGCATGTGTTGGGCCTTCTGGGACAGCCATTCTGGAGAGACTGCACTCCGTGGAAGAGATGACCTACGCCGGAGCAGTTTAATGAAGGACTGTGGCGTATGGGTGGGACCCCACAAAGGAGCAGGGGAGGAACATGAGGAGTTCTTCCCCCAACTGTGAAGCAGCGGCATAAAACAACTGACCGTGACCCCCATTCCCTCTTCCCCCCTGTGCCGCTCAGGGGGGGAAGGTAGTAGAGATAATGTCAAGCTTGGGAAGAGGGAGGGGTGGAGGAGGTTTATCTTGTTTCTCTGTGTCATTATCCTGCTTATTTTAGTAATAAATTAATAGTTTCCCCCAAGTCAAGTCTGTTTCTGCCCGTGACAGTAACTTTAAGGATTTCTCCCTGTCCTTATCTCAAACCTCAAGCCGTTTTTCTTATATTATCTCTCCCTATTCTCTCGGAGGGTGGGGGGAGTGAGAGAGAGACTGCATAGTCTGGTCCCAGTCGGGGCTGAACTACTACACAGAGGGGTTGGACTAGATGACCTTTGAACGTCCCTTCCAACCCTAACCATTCTATGATTCTATGATTCTATGATTCCATGATTCTACATTAATTCCTGTCTTCAACTATATTATAGCCTTCACAAAACTTTGAAATAGTGAGCATTTCATGAATTTTTCTTTCTGTTTATGGCTAAGGTATTTGCTGACTCACTGCACTATCATTCTTTGCATTCAACTAACTGCAGAACTCACCAGGTAGCAAAATTATAAACTGATCAGAATTTTTTTCTGAGAACAAATAATGTACATTCTTTCTAGCTACAAGCTCTTGTCTATACCATGCAAAAGAAGGCCACAATCACATAGTCCAAAGACTCCCTAAGTGTCCAAGCAGACCCTTGGTCTTTGCTTGAGTCATCACCCAAGAGCTGCCCTCACCCTTTGTGCTGCCTGCACACAGGTTTTCAGATGTAGATGTAATTTAAGTGGACAGGACTAGTAACATCAGGAGCATAGCCTGAGTTTCCAGTCTGACATGGAGGCTAACTCTGGAAAATTATAAGAATACCTTTCATAAAAAATGAAGAGATGAAATTTTACCCTCAAATATTGACATTGACTTCTCATCTCTTATTGTTATGGCATCTCAGGCAAGAATTAGCATGCAAATGCCACAGACCAGTGACTAGTATGATCAAGTAACTATCATTAGTCATACTCCTTTTAAAATGGGGGTGAGGAAGTACATAGAAAAGAGTTTATTCCTTTGTTGCCTGTATTGTTGGTTTGTAGACAGAGGTAGTTTGACTTCAGCACCCAAAAAGCTATTTGGGCAAGTTGCCCTATTTGTGACAAGTTAGACTTCCTATAGCATGTTTATCAAAACTCCTTGGGGCCTCAGACTAACCATGATATATTTATTTGGCACTTAACAGTGATGTATTTACTGTCATTATTACTCACCCATACATTTGGAAATGTATAATACATGTCTCTACATTGCATTTTAACTTAAATATGAAAACGCTGTGGGATTTCCCTGTCATGCCTCTTATTTCAAGTGTTTTACTCCACAAACACAAAGAGAAGGGTAGATCATCTCTGACTTATGCTGACCCAGTCCTCCACTCTTTCTTGCCTGCTACACACCAATATCAGTAGAGTTACAATGACATAAACCAGAAGAATACAGTCAAAATTCAGATTCTTCCTACTCCAAATCACTTTCTACATCTGTTTCCTATTTGTCTTATAATGACACATGGGATTATCTTGGGAATATATTCTGCTTTAACTGTCATGCCACTGACTTTATAGCCTTATCAAATATCCATTGGAGTGCAGGTTGAGCAATTATCATCTACTAAGAAGAAATCCCAAGAAAACGTAGATTGATAATAACATTTTTCAATAATGGCTTGTAGCATTAGTGCCATTTTCTATTATTGTAGTTGAGGTCTAGCATTCTCCTCAATTTACCGCTTTTATTTATTGTGCAAGATCTAGATATGATCCCTACAGCAGAATTTCAAAAACAGTTTTATTTTTCATTATTTATTCATTTCTGGTTAGAAGAAGCAAAGTCAGAAAAATTGGATACAAGCAAGGAATGTGTCTGGACTATTAAGAAATAGAAAGAAAGACAAAGGGATGGAAAGAAATTTAATACTGTGCAAGATATTACAGATACGAGATGACTGTATAAACATAATCAGGCAGGCTACATCTACAAGGACATGCCTTAGGAGACTGAGCTTCAATTCTGGGATCAAACTTCATGAACTTGTTTCTAAAAGTTTTATCTTACAGTGCTGTAAGTCTGTCTAGATCCTGCTAACAATCCATTTACCCTTCACGTTTTTCTCCAGTAAATGGAATGAAATGTGAAGTACTTCTGATGTTCCTTTGAAAATATTAATACACACACAGAGATATATGCTTGCATGATGTAATTAAACAAGCCTGCAAGAAAAACTTTATCCTGTGACCCACTTACAGAAACATGGACATAATGTTTAAAATAAAACCATTTGGAAGTATGTTTCATCACTGTCCAGGCCCATGCCTGGATTCAGTATGGACAAGCAAAACGGGGACGGCAGGGTGCCAGGGAGAGTGCTACTTCCAAATACTTAAGTTAACTGCTCATGAGAAAGACATTAGCTATTTGTCTGTATGATCTTCACATTAAATAAACATTACCAAAGCAATTGATTAATAAAATTTGAGTTGTTGATATTTTTTTTTGCATCCTCTACAGCATTGTGGAGTGCCAAGTTTCCAGCACTGAGCACTAGAGCATTGCCCTTGAGGGTGAAAGTATTGTGCACAATTTTGAGACTTTTACTTGCAAGCATAAGATAATGTAAGACTCTGGAGTTTACATGCTAGTTAAGCTTTCATGAAGTTCTAGCCTAAGATAGTCTGGAGAAGTGAAGTTGAACGGGCAGCTTAGGAACAGCCTATAATTGCTTGAAGAGTGGTTACAGAAAAGGAAAGACCCACACTCTTTGCCATCATTGCAGATGATATAATAAGGACCAAAAGTCACAAGTTGTTCCTTGGAAGGTTCGGTTTAGAGAAAAAAAAATCTTCACTAAGAGGGCTATGGAAGTTGCCTGGAAAGGTTATACAGTTTCAATTCCTGAAATTTTTCATGACTTGGGAAGACAAAACCAGAACTGACCACACTCTATGTTGACAACAGTCTTCTTTCTTGATATCTAGAGAGTCCTTCCAAGCAGCTCTATGATTCTGTGTTTGGAAAGAGGTGATAAGAATAAGAAAAGGGAACTTAAGATAGTCTGTGGAAGTAGTAAATGCTTGAGAATCAAGGTAATGTGTTGATCTGTTATGAAATAAATCAGGGAAAATATTGTAACATCGTCTTGGTTGCTTTCTACTGCCTACGCATAAACTTTAGACATATATTCTGATATTCATTTTTTGTTTATTTTTGTAAAAGATATGACTGATCTCTGATTATTCAATAAGAAAAAAAAGAGGCTGTTTCAAGCTGTAGTTCCTCTAGATCCTGTTTAAATTGTTTCAAAGAAGTCCTGCAGCATCTACCTCACAGGTGTAAGCAGCTGAGAAGTGGATGCAAAGGCCTAAGTAACCAGAGAAACTGCTGAGGGTAGAGGTCCCAGCTTTGGGGCTTCTTGGCTAGGTTAGATGTCAATACAAATTAACCACAGTGTAAGTGTGAAATGGAAATTCCAGTTTTTGGTGTGAGTTCCACAAGTCTTCTGTCAATACAGAAGTATACTGTGCAAAAAAAAAAACCCATATATTTTTCTGATTTTAGCCTCAGTGCAAATTGTAGGATAAACACACTCTTCAAGTTGATTGGCGGATTTGGTCCCCCGGTTAAAATTAAAGTAATTAAATATACTGAAAAGCCCATTGCTTTTGGATTTACTGACCATGATTTGAGTTAGTGTTGACTGTGACCCTTTTTAATTGTCATTTATATTCCCATATGCTTTGCCTTCAGCTTGCATATTTTAAAAGTTTCATTGCATAGAACTGAAAAAATTTAAAAAAAAAAAAACCAAAACGCTTTCATAATGCTCCTGAAATTGAATTTAAGGATGCATGAAAAGAGTAAGTTGCTAAATACTCAGGTTAAGAAATGTAGAATTTAGCATTGTATTGTGTACTAATCTACACTTGCAGGATATGTCAGAAAAGTATAGTCAGTGAAAAATAGGTTTTGTCTTTTTTTCAGACAAAAGTTTCAAATTCCAGCTTCTTCAGTTACTATTGCTCTGACATATTCTCAATGAAAGCAAAAAGAATTTGGTAAAACCATGTAAATTATATGTGAAGTAGAATAGATGAGATACAAACTGTGCCTGTGTATTTGTATTTTCAACTAGCCTTCAGAGCAATACTGATTAGAAGTATTTGGCCCTTTTGACAGATCCTCACGTAGTGTAATCTGACTTCTCTGGAGCCACAAACCCCGGTGTGAATCATATATACTGCACTCTGTTTACTTCAACTTATTTTTAGTGTACTTTCATCAAATAATGTTACTTTTTCTTTCTTTTTTTTTTTTTTTTTCCCACCCCACAGGACAACATTTTTAGAATGGAAGATTCACATTTTGAAAATGGCCGAGGGAAAAGCCCTTATGATCCTAAACTGCTGACAGCTTCTCTTTTAGTAGGTAGGTGCCATAACACAAGTTCAATGAGATGTGCATTCACTGTAAACAATTGCCAATTTTCTGGTTTTTTTTTCTCCTTGCAGCAGCTGTGATAGGGCATCTTGAGAAATAAGATGTGTGTAAACTAAGAATCATGTATCACAAAAGCCTCTTTATACCTCTGGAAGACCTTGATTCTGCACAGAGTTCCTCTTCCCCAGAGCTAGGTGACTCTGGAGGTGTTTTAATTGCAGGCTGGCCTCACTGATGGTCACCCTAGCACAACCAAGAGTAAAGTGAGAGCAGGAATAATTAATTTCTTACATCAATTTAGCTGTCAAGGAAGGTCTGTCACTTAACTGTACCTGCACGTGAGCTGTAGATATACAAGCTGCCACAGGTCTAGGTCTTAAGATGATATTTCAGCTGAAAAGATCTATCTGACAGTGGTTACAATTGAGCTCCTAGCCAGAACAAAGGGATTTACATAAATTAGATATTTCTGAATTAGTAATACTTAATTTCAGGCAATATGGGATTGCAGAGTACCTGGACTGTGTTAATCTAATTGAACTAATCCAATTAATTGAATTTATCTAATTGATTTAACTTATCTAATTGAATTATGTTCATTGTTCTTCCTTCTCCTTTATTAAAAAAAAAAAGGCAAAAATACAAGATGTTTTGTGAGAAGAAATTAAGAGTGAAACAAATTAGATTCTTCCTTCTGTAACTACTTGACCCAGATGTAGCCACCTTATCCTTAAAGTGTAACTTTCTGACAGTTTATTACAACTTCAAATCCAAGGGGGCAACAATAGTTTCAGAAGACTGTAGATTCTCTGATCTCAGAAGTCTTTGGGAAATTACGCATAATCAGATACATTGGTTTCTGCAGAACTTTGACCATATTGCTAGTCCAGGGCCTTGCCTACCATCTACTCTTATTATATTTACATTGCATTTAAAAATTATGTTATTTAGAAGAGATAGCAACAAAAATTTAGTTTGAGTGTGCCTCATTTCCTGATCTTTGAAGCTCCTAGTGATCACAGGTGATGAGCTACCCTGGGGACACGCACTTTTTAACTGGAAAAACGAGAAAGACATCCACATCTTGCTCCAACTTGTACCCTCTACAAAGAGAAAGGAAAAAAAAAAGTGTGTGTAAAAGGCCAGTGTATAAATTAGTGCCTGGAGCAACTTGAATTTGTGGCAGAGCTACTCTCAAGGAAATGGCTTTACTATTTACTTTAATATACAAGAAAGAAAGAGAATGATGACAAGCCAGTATTACATGGTATACCAGGTATGCAACTGCACAAAGTCAACAACATCTAGCTTTTCACATTCCTTTTCTTTTTTTTTTTTTTTCACTTAGTCCAGCATAAATATGATTATCTTATTTCCCCTGGCTTAGATTTCATGACTTTAAAACGTCTTTGCTTTCTTGAGCCCACTCCCTATCACTATAATTTTCACTCAATGTATTTTTCCTCCTAATAAACAGTAGACTGAGCATGATATTTTGTTTTGAATCAGGCTTCAGTTGGAGCCATGAGTGTATTAGCACTATAGAAAATGGTACAAATTCAACATTCAAAGCCAATGAGTAATTTCTACTTCAGTGATATAAAAAACTCAAAGTGAAGCTAAAATTAATATTCCCTCATCCTGAACATTAATAGTCTTTCGTCTCTGCCTCCTCATAGCTACCTCACAGTCACACTGCGTTACTGATTATAATGCCGCATTTACTTCAATCCTTTACTGCAGAGTGTACACCAGATTCAGCAAAGGCTCACAATGACTTGCTCTTATCTTTGCCAAAAAAAAAGCATACATTTTATGGTAAAGCGATGACCAAGGCAAAATAATTTCCTTCCCCCAAAACACATGAGGAACTGGCCAAGCAATGACTGCGTGGAGAGGTTTGGTCCAACTGCTCTCTAAAGTACTACTGCACTGGATTGAAGCAGGGAATATGTCTGTGAAGGCCAGAGGAACCCCTTGACCACAAAGGCCTCACACCAGGGGAACATAGATGGATTGCTTCTTCTCTTCTCATGAGCTGAATGATAGTTCAGCTGCTCCTGGCCCCTGTTGTGGCAGAATTATTTGTCCTTACAAGCAACCATGGTTTGTCTTAGGTTCAAGAGGGCAACTGTGTAAAACAATTACCCAGTACTCATTAAAATGCAATGTTATAATTAGGAACACAATGTAACTATCAGGAAGATAAAAGAAGGCTGAGAAGTAAGAGTAATTTATATGGTTAAATACAGGAGAGAAAAATAACCTCTGCTATTCATCAGAAACCTTAAACAGAGATTTTGCAAAGTGTGGAAGAAGAGTGTGTTCTTGATTCCGACTCCATAACTAGAAGGTAAATCTTAAGTAACTGAAATGTAATTACCCAAGCTGGAATTTGGGCAAAACACCAAGGTTCATTTGCAAAAAGTAACTTAAGATCTTTAATAGCCATTAGTGCTATTAAAGGATTCTTATTTTATATTTCAACTGAGAGAAACACTTAGAAGTGTAAAAAGGGTCTTCAGTATTGCCTCTCTCCTAAAAAAAAAAAAAAAATAAAATTGAAAAAAACCCAAACAAACCCAAAAGAAACAGTTCATCATTATTAAATTGTTCCAATATTTTTCAAGTATAGATTCTTTGTTCCATCTACCTGCAAACATTTTTAGTTATTTTTTTTAAGAGTTATTAATTAAAGGTAGTCATTGCTACTCTAAAGTAAATGCCAGCTGGGAACATGATATAACTAGTTCCTAGTAATATTCAGCCATTCCCATTTGTGCGCTGCTAACTAAACAATATCTATTTAAGCAGGGTAATGCATGGAAATGTAGAGACTAAGCAGTCCCTGGGCACCACTATTGTGTATTCCAGAGGCAGGAGGGTTTTCAAAGAATGTAATCACAGGATAAAATTATTACTGAAGGTATTAGTCTAAAGCAATTGTATTGGGATAGTTGAAAAAAACCTTAGAGAAGGAAGCAGCATTTTCTCATTGTCAGTCAGTTGCTCTTTAGGAAATGACCCTTTGGGATTTTTCAGTCCAAAAGAAGGTCTGCATAGGGAAACAAAGATGAATGTACTTCTATCTAGAAAGGAGGCAAAATCCTTATATTGCTTTTGAATAGTACTAACTCGATGTGCACATCTGGGACATGACTTGAAGCTCACCCTGAATTTAGCAAAAATTGTCATCTAAAGGCTTACAAAAATAAATTATATTGTTGGCATTTACATCTGGGAGAAGCCAAAATTTGCATGACTACAGCAAGTCAGTTCAAACTGACTGGTCTAGATATACTGAAACTTGGAGGGGCTGTAGTGGAAAGCAAAGAAAGATAATCTCGTTCCTACAGACTCTTCCTCCTTTGGAGCATGCTGAAGCATTGGCAAAACTTTTACACTATCACCACTGACAAAAAAGTACCAGCAGCAAGAGCTTAGTGGCATGAAATTGTTACCCAAAGCTTGGCTTGAATTAAGTAAAATCCAGAATATATTACTTCCAGTGGTGTTTATGTAGAGAGTTAAAAACTGAGGTGCCAAAACCCCTTACAATTCTAAATATTGCAAAGACATTATTTTAATGAGTTTTTGAGCTACATTTATTTTAATTTAATAATGTAGTATTAAGTAGAGAATTTTTCTCTTTCTTGATTGACCTTTAAATCTGTTGATAACTAGGAAGCAAAATAGGTCTTGTTGTTTTCTTCTTTCCCTCTTTGATTTATATTGATTTATCAGAACTCACTAGGGACTGAAAGACAAGAAAATGAAGATAAGGTTAAAGAAAGGTTAAGTACAGCATCAAAGCCCTTTTCACAAGCAAAAAGGTTTTATGTTCTTTAAAATCTCAGCTGCACACCCTCTACATAATAATCACTATAATTAAGTGATTGTCTCCCCTTTAAAAAATTTGAAAATGACATAGAGGAATGATAAATTGTTAATTAATGATATGCTGTTCTGTTTCACTTCTGATTACACCTCCTGCTGGGCACTACTGGTCTATTTTCTTCTAACCTCAGCTGTGAATTCATTCAATTCCATGCCTTTCCGCTATCATGTTTTCACCCTTCCTAACTTTCATGACTACCATATGGTCCAGAGCCACTGTGGGTTCAATTGATAATTTCATGGTGTCAGTGTTCTGGGGAAAAGATGCCAGTGATATCCAGTAGGCATGCTTGGACATGGTTGTCCCACCATGGAAATATCTAAAATTGCCATGAAAATTATGGACTTGTTCCTAAAGGATGTTTTAAAATGAGGATATGGTAGAGTTCATCATGACCATGAAAAATTTATTACCTTAGCTTAAAGAAAGAGTTATTTTACTTTACCCTCAAACTTGTCTTTTTCACAGAAGACCCATTTAAGATGGGTAGCTTGAAAATAGCAGTTGGAAGGAATAATAATTTTTAAGTCCGTATTAATAATACAGGGTAGGGTACTTCATTTCAAATATGGATGTAAAAGGACACAGTCCTAAAAAATATTTTTTTAGCAATTTGAATTCAGACTAATTTCATGGATGAGCTCTACTTTAAAGCCAGAAAGATACAAGTTGTTCTTTGATCCCTCATTGTTTTCTGTGGGTCTGATTGCTATGTACTTATTATTCTCTTTACTAGTTGGCAGGTATTTAACTTCACCTGGTCCTTTGAATTCAGACCACGTCACTCCCTGCCTCCTCCATACTACTTCTAGCTGGCTGAGCAGGGGCACACTGGGACTCTAATATTATGAGTTTAATCTCCAGCTAGGCTGTGTATGTGCCATTTATAGGCTGAAGTGTCACAGGTCAATTTTTAATTCACTTGCTCTCTCTGATATGCATGGGGTCAAGGTAGCAGGGAGTGATCTCATTTATTCTCTCCCTTAGCTATTGCCCTTTGCCAGTATCACAGTTACAAAGGTGGCAGGAGGAGAAAGGCACATTCTGTCTTTCCTGTAGAAGACAGTGTTTTCAGATGATTTGCTTGGTCAGAAAAAAAAAAAAGAAGCGGGAAAAAAAAGCAAAACAAAAACAAAGTTCAACCAAAAGAGTTTTGATATTAAAAATTCAAGGGACTCGATGTCTTTCTGAACCAAGAGTGAATGAGCTGGACGCTCCAGTTCCCAACACAGAGTCATAAAAAAAACAGTAGGTTTCCAGCCCAAACTTCTGTTCAAAACAGGGTAACTTCACAGTTACGTGGAGTTTTTCTGGGGGGGCTGCATACTACTGCCTGCCAGAGGAAGGTGCACAAATTGTCACTGTTCCAGCCTAATAATCCAAACATATTTTTGAAAAGTGGTTGCACTAGCAGACAAGAGATACAGTGCATTTTAGAGAGGTTACAGTTAAGCTCTGCAGTGAGAAAGTGGGTCTATTCATATATTTTCAATGACAATACATTGCATATGGCTTATTGCTTTGTAATTTTCTCATTATCCCTATTAGTGTAATATAAACATTGGACTGACAGCTTTCTCTGACTTACCATGACTGGAAAATTGAGAAATGTTACTTACAATTACGTCCTCCCACAGATGGAGAACTGTACTCTGGCACAGCAGCAGACTTCATGGGCAGGGACTTTGCCATTTTCCGAACTCTGGGGCATCATCATCCAATCAGAACAGAGCAGCATGACTCCCGGTGGCTAAATGGTATGTAAGATGTACGTTTATCTGGTTACGTTCATCTAGCCAGTAAAGACTAGCACACAGCTTAATTCCAGCAACATCTGTGACATATACATCCCGCTTTTATTTGGAGCAGAATTTTGTCTTAAACCAGTTAAAATAATCAAAAGTGATTTATAAAGAAGCATTTTTTGGTTTAATTACATTGAGATTTGTGGAGTGTGATTAAATTTAAAACATATACAGACACTATGGCTAACGCGATCACGCCACAGGAGCAGATTGCTGTGGGGTGCAAGTTGGACAGAAGCTAGAGCCTTCTGAAGACATCAGCCACACGCCAACACAAAGTAGGTAAAGAGCCCTGGTCAGGACTGTGCCTTGAATAGGCTTTAATTTTTGCCTGGATTGAAGGGAATCTGACACTGGTCACCAAATTCCAGCAGTTAATCATCGGAGTATGCTGAGCAGTCAAGTTATCAATAGTTTGGAAAAACTGAAAGGGGTCCTGGGCATTACAAACTGTTGTGTTTCAAAATATTTAATAGTTTAACAAGGCACAATAGCTTAGATTATTGTATGGATAGTACTAATCAGGCCTGTAGTTGGTTGTTTGCATGGATGGGGGGGAGAGGAACCAGAGAAAATCTGGTTTTGGCTTCCTAAACCAAAATACTTTAAAATGCATCTGAGTACTCTATCCAAGTTCTACTGAAGTCAAAATTCCAATAACATAAATGGAATTACACTTGGCTTCAGCCGTACAAGGATATGAGCATTTTGGAAATGAGAATTCATCATTTGAAAAAGCTGACATGTGATTTAAGTGAGCCAGTAATACTAACTGTAGTTACTCTGAGTTAATTTATATTCTAGTTTTTGTAGAGTTGACTAGCCACTTTTGCTATACATGCTGCTTGCATCTGCACTCCTGTTTTTGAATTCATAAAATATTTTGTTCTGAGATATTTTTCGCTCCTAGACACATCGTTTATGTCTGTGCTGAGGTCCAGGTTTTCTTATGTGGTTTTACAATTTAGTGCAAACTGTTCACACAAATTTTTCATGTGCAAGACCACACTATGTTTTAATAACACAGTTTCTGATTAATTACAGTCAGGAACTTCTAGTATCATACTGGTTATCATATTAGCTGATATACAATCTGTAACAAAACCAATCCTTGACTCATAATTAAAACCACAAAGTGCTATTGCAGGGTGGATAGACAAATCTATTTATGATATATGCACTGGATATACGTATCAGATAAATATGTATATGATGACTTGTATGTATCTGTATTTTAATATGACAAGTTGTATGAATCTGATTTTTGTCCTATTAAATTTAGTTTTGTCATAATTCATGTCAACTACTGTGAGGACAGATTCAGGTCTATCACATCCATGATTCTATTTCAGTTCTACAGTCCATGCTTGCCCACTAACCCAGAAATATTGTTCATTGGTTTATTTTATTATAATAATAGACAAGATTTCTGGACCTCAGGAGACAGTAAAGTACAAGGGTTACAGACATATCTGTCTATCTTGGTACCTGGTACTGTAATAATATGTTAAAGATAACACAATACCCACTTTTGTTATGATAGTCACAATGAGATAAAGTTCAATCATGCAAGCAAAATCTGCATTTGTGCAGTAGATTTGCACAATGACAGCTGAGTCAGGAGGATTTATGCAGTGGGAAAGCACAACCATTGTCCACAGCCCCTGTACTTCATCGCTGAAAATGTGTCATTCCTTTGTGGATTCAGTTATCAGTCTTTCAGCACTAAATGTGAGAACTGCTTTTCCCAAATTAGCACTAAGGTTACATCTGATAGGGTGCAGAAACCACAACTGCTTTGTGCTCAAGAAGGGGAGGAGAAGACAGTTGCACATAAAGAGCTGACAAACCTCAAGCTCTCTGGAATTCAAGTATCATCCAAAATGAGCATAAAAGTAGCAAGGCAGCATTTATTATAGCACAGGATGAAGAGGATTTTCAACTCTAAGTGTAGTTCTTGCCTGTATTCCTGTATGGGAAGTTTCAAGCTGATTTAAAAAAAAAAAAGTAATAATAAAACTGGAGCCTTTAGAAATTATTCTCATAACTGTCTATAATTTAACAGAGAATGATCCTTAAGTACATTTTTGAAATCTCTCCATTGCAACTGAATAAGTTTACATTCCTAATATGGAAAGATTGGCTTAAACTCTGCACCACAGCATTCCTACTGAAGGCTCTAAGACTTTACTGTTAATTTCCCAGTGATAAGTTCCTGGCAGCCTCTCCACACAGTGCTCCTTATATCTGCATCTAACAGGGAAATAAAAAAATGATAATTGTTTGTATTTGAAACTCTGCAGGCATGCCAGTCCTTTGATTATTTTCTTTTCTTTTGTAATTTATCTCTCTTAAATATAATTATAAAAGAAGTTTTGTGTTTGCACATATTCAAAATGGATATACTTCTAATGAAACAAGCTCTCAATGAAGGATGAGATGTACTCTACTTTCTTACAGATCTGTATAAACTAGTTTTGAACCTTAAGTTTGCAGGTCTTTATACATTTTTTTAGTGAAGACATGGATTGCTATGTAGTGGACGGTTTACTTTTCTAGTTGCTTTCTACAGTGTACTTAGACTCGAACTAAATATCACTATCCTAATGGACATATACTGAAAGCTGGACAAGAACAGCAGTTCTGATCAAACTTACAAAGACAAACTCTCATCCCCGTGAAATTTAATAGCTAGGCAGTGAGACATCCAGTTTTAAGTCCTTGCTAATATTTACTTTGTTCAGAGCAGGAACTTGAAACTGCTTTTTTCATACTAGGGCCAAGGCCAAAGCTGGCAGAGTGCAGAAAACACAGCTATTTGGTACCAAAAATGGAGACAAGACATTAAGAACTTGCAAACTTTTCGCAGAATTTAAATATCATCCTGAAGTGACGTAAAAATAGGACAACATTGCACAGAGCTATTAAGTTTCATTGGATTTAAATATGAACACAGAGTTCCTAAAGAGATAACACAGTCCGTTTCTGGAGATGCTCCACCTTTCATAAGAAGTTAAATGTTGCTGGAAAGAGAGCTTTGAGCTGTGTCCAGCCCAAGGGAAGGTGCTGACCAGCAGCTCTTGAAGACTTTTAAAGTCTTTTAAAGATGTTAAATGCTCATAGGCTTCTAAAGACATTTCATTTTGTATAAATAATTAAAAAGTCACCAAGCCAAATAAAGCAAGGGAGACTGATTCTATAGCCATGTAGTCTGGGCATTCATCTAGAAGGTAGGGAACCATACATCAGTCACTGTAGTAGTGTGTATTTAATTATTGATACAGAGTTGGCCAGATGTGACATGGAGGCATTTACAAAAACACCGTGAAATGAGTTGGTGCTCAGGGAAGTCATCTTGGATATGAAAAGCCACAGTTCAGTGCCCCAGACTGAATCAAGGACTTGATTACAAGCCATGTGCATGCTCACTCTGACTGTTATTGGCTCCTCTGGTACGTGTGTGGAGTTTCTCTGCTCAAAAAGCTTTGACAGACTCAGTTCGTCCCAGTGAGGGTCAAGAATAGTTTTGAACTCTCAGAAAAAAAAAAAAGCCAATCTTGAAATTGAAAAAAAACATTTCTTGTCCAGCTTTGCTGTAAGTAGAAATGGCTTTGATGTTACATGTATATCTTACAGAGTCTTGCCTATAGGCAAAATTCATGCTTTCTTTTAACTGTTCCATTGCCTCTTATAGTTCAGAGCCATCAGAAGCTAGTGCTATTTCAAGGAAGCGTAGATGAGATCCTACTTCTATGAACTTCAGCGATAAAAAAAAGATGAGTAGGAGGCCCGAGCAGGTTGGAGCTGCTTCCCCCGTTACCAGGGAGTTCCCTGGTGAACTACACATAGCGTTTGCTCCATGCAGTCCGCAGCAGTGCTTGTGCAAGGGCTGATGGCATGGCTGGAGGCAAGGAGGCAGAAATGGCAGTGCAGTGTACCAAAGCAAATGCTAAGCAGTGCAAAAGGAATGTACTGAAGGCAGTTTTCAAGCTGAAGATTACAGGAGTGGAAAGAAAGCTTGGAGCCACTCTCATCCTCTCTGACTTCAGCACAGGGGATCTGGCCTTAAGTTGTTAACATTTTGTAAAATGAATAACCATAAACATTTATTTTAAAAGCAGAACAGAGTTAGGCTGCAGGAGATTTGAAAGGAAATGAAGTCACAAAAGCTGCATTAAGATAGTATTATGAATCTGGTTTGCACCCCAGAAAAGTGAGGGAATACTGGCCGCACTCACCCTCTTTACTAGACCTAGGGTTAAGAGAGACTGTCAGTCTGGATTTCCATCCTTGGCTTGGAATTTCCTTGCTTTTTATGGCTTTAAACCAGCTCTATGATATTATTTTAGCACACTTTCCATGGCTTAATTTTTAAAGTGGGGTAGTAGCTGTGCTTCATCCCCTGGGGTTATTGTCCTTGGTAATCTTTACTTTATGGTTACATAAACAGCTGAGAATTATAGAAGCTGAGCGACTGTTCAATAAAAAAGAAAACGCCCTCTTAAATTTCACAGGCTCCAAGGCAGGAAACATGGACTTGATACTCTCCTGGCATTCATACAGAACTTTAGCCATCACTTTATGTTGCTTCCGCTTATGGCAGTTTGTAGGATGTCCCAGCACTGGCAACATACATACATAATTTTGAACATATACACATTGCACAATAGAGGAATGCATGGCAAGAGAAAGACAAGATTGCAGCTAGTTTATGCAACCGCTAGAATGTATTAAATGTGTCAAAATGTTTAGAAATGAGTATTTGTTCGCTTGTAACTCCCTGTGCTAAGACTTGGATGTGTTCATTTACTCCATCCTTGAATGTATAATTTGTCTTTGGTCACTCACACCAAACCCCTTTCCACCTATACATACCCGCTGATGCCCTGCTGTTCTGTCCCACTCCCTCGTTCCTAAATGCATTCCTAGTTTCCCGCTTTCCAGCTCACTTCCTACATATTCCCAATCCAGATATACAGAAGGCACTGAAATATATGCCACCAGAGTAAGCAGATGTGGAAAATGTCTGACCTGCCAGCATAGACATGACCCAGCCACTCTGGTACCTGGGGGTTATTTCATAAAGTACATCTTAAATATTCTTGGAGATAGAAGGTGATGGATGCTATAAATACAATAAATCTCCATCAAGAAAAGCGCTATTTAAATAAAGGATATTAAGAAAAAAAAAGCAGGTATGAACTGCATATAAATATATTTAGTCTTCAAAGTAGAAGTCTTATACCATGGGGAGAATGAAATTAGAAAAAGCTACCCAATAGAAGTAAGTCAGTGAGGCAGCCTAGCTGCTTTTAAGAGGAACTTAGATAACATTTTATGTGTTGTCATATAGCATGCTTGCCTGACATCGCAAGGAACTGCAGTGAGTCCACTAAGAAGTCTTTTCCAGGTTTGCATTCCTGTAAATTTACAAGAGCATATATAAACAAGCTTACCAATGAAAACTGAGGGGATTTCTGTGTGGGGGGTTTTTTGCTGTTGTTCTTTTGGAGTTTTTTTTTTTCCCCTGCAAGCATCTCTTGCATTTAAAATATGCATTTATGTATTTAAACTAAGTTATTCAGCTGATATTTCCTATCATGCAGTCTGTAGTGAGGACCAAGTCCTGCACTTTCCCACCACTGCTTATACAGGCATCAACAACTCTGACCCTTGCAGGAACAAAACACGTCCATATATGCAAGTCTCATTTCTCAACACACCCTCCCACTCCCATTCTCATTATCTTCATTGCTAAGAATAGTAATAAATAATTTCACAGTGATAAATTCCATGTGTGACAAATGTTACTGTCACCTAACAAAGTGCTAGGAAGTACTCAGAAACTATGGCGACGGTGGCATAATAATGTGAACAGAATGGCATACAAACTCAATTTACAGGATTTCTTTTTTCTCCCTTATGTCTGTAGATCCAAATTTGAGATATCGAGTATGAATTTTAGACTGTTTTTCTCATTGCAATCTAGCAAGTCTTTTCTTTCTACATTTTTGTTACAATCTGATCATTTTCTCTTGGAAGGAATGTAGAATTTCTGAAATCACAAAATAATAACTTATTTCTTAATGTTATTACTTGATGTTTATTCTGTCCCTAACCTGAAATGATTACAGCTTATGAAGCCATGGGTCTAGCTGAATACTTGATCAGAAGATACCCATGTATTTGAACCAGATAACTGTTCCCTGTATCTTTAGACAAAGTAAAAGAAGCATTTGATTCAGAAATCAAAGACCAAGTAGCAATTAGAGAATGTACTTTACAGTTCCTCTGGATGTGAGGAAGATCGTGAAGATGGTGGGTAAAGATAACCAGAAAAATTCCCATCAAGTGGCCTAAATGAAATTATTTTAAATCCTTCTAGGAAGTAGACCTCCTCTCTCTTTCTCACTCCTTTCCAACCCTTAGGGTTAGGTAATTTTCTTCATTAAATTTCAGTGCTGTGGATGAGATTTTGTTGTGTTTAGGTAGGAAAAATTGGTAATACTAGCCAAAAGATAATTTTTGAGACTTCAGTGGAAAAAAAGTGGGTTGGAAAGATGAAGCAGAAGAGGACATTCCCCCGATTTGACTGGACATTTTGAGAACTTACTGACACTCTAGAGAATGTGACCTGGGGCAAAAAGACTTGCATCAGTAAACAAATTGGTCTGAGCTATAGCCACAACATGCTTGGAGAAGTTAGGATACAAATTAGTCCAGAAACACCTGACTTAGGATATGTGTATAGTACCTGGTTAACTGTGGGCTCGTTTATGGGTTTTAGTTTGGTCAGCCCTATTATCCACTCAAAAAAAATAATAGAAGGGAGTGTAGATTAGAAGCCATGCTTTGTTGCAATTCGTACTGGGACTCTCTTTGTACAGCATATAAGATCAAAGATAATGAGGGAGCTCAGAGGGTTTTGTACACTGTTTCCACTGGAGACCAGAGAAGTTTGTTTGCTGCACGTAGTACAGTTTTAGGAAAGAAGTTCATAGCTCTCAAAACAAGCACTGTGGGATATGACCCCAGTCCCAAACAGATCAGTGCATAGTCTCTCTGTAAACAGGGATTTGGAAGTGATTGCCAGCTTGGGGATCTACACTCACTCATATACACTGAATTGATCTATTGATGATGTGCCTTAGAATTGCTAAATTTTAGGAGTTTTATGTCAGTGGTGAATACAATATCAGGTCAACAACCCAGTAGATCCTGGTGAGCTTCATGCGGGGGAGAGGCCTGAGAGTGTATCTCTTTCCAGCACCTATGCTCTGACTTTTCTGCAGAGAAAATTGGATGAATAGGCCAGAGCAAGACGGATAAATCAGTGCACCTAGCTGTGCAGGGTAACTTAATTGATCTCACTTGAGTGTTTAGAATCAAAGTACATGAGCCAGGTGAGTTGCTTTTTATAGACATAGTTTTACATGAACAAATCTGAGTCTCATCTGCCACCTCTAGCAGTACCCAGCTGCATGAGTACACTCCAGGAGTTACACTCTTGATCCTGCATGTCTCCAGCTCTGTACTCTTCTCATACTGATAAATAAACATCAGCGACTATCTGATTACCAGTAGTCCCAGTGATATTCTGTGTTCTCTAGAAAGCTTTTGTTTTAAAAAAAAAACAAAACAACCCCCTAAGGATTATTTATTTGTATATATTTATTTCAATGGACAATTTGTAGAGTTGGCAATGGACAGCATTCTAAAGTGATGGTGTGTTTGCTAAGGAAGGTGACAAACTGTATAACTCAAGCAGTGGTAGCTGTGGCAATAATCTCTACTAGAAAGCTTTGTCTACTACTTTCAATTACTATACGATTAAAAGAACCACATCTGTCTACATATATATATAAATATAAACATATTATCCACATGCATCAGTTCATAGTAAGCCTCTCCTCTTGCCCTGAAGATTGATTTCTACAGGGAAAAAAAGGTTTTTGTCCAGGACAGGTGTAGTGTTCAGGTTCTAAGACTTGCTTTGCTTTTGGTGTAGGCCCCACTTTGAATTATGCAACTTGGGTTTCTTTGTAATTATTATTTTTACAAAGATCCAAATTATCTTAAGGGAAATAAAAGTTCAGATTAATTAGCAGGATGCCAAAGTCAAAGTCTGTGTTATAGGCCTTGCAAATTCAAGTGTGTTTCCCATGATCTCTGAGATCTCTGTGAGGGCTCATCACAGCTCTGATGCTTGGAGAACAGTGACTTTTAGCTACCAAATTATGCCTTCTTTCTTGTTCACAAAAGTAACTAACCAGTTTTTCAAGAAAAGTTAAGCAGAAATCTGCTTGTAAGAAATCACACAGCAGAATACTAATTGATTTAAACAAAACCGGAATGGGTCTGTTACAGCCCACTTCATTGGGATATGACATACATCTGAATCTTTTTTTAAATGTTCTTGTGCTGTGTTTTTTTTTTCTTTTCTGCTCTACCCATCAATTTAATGAATGTTGACCCTGTCAATACCAATTTCCTCTTCTCAGACCACAATGTTCAGAGTTTGGTGGGCATTCAATAGAGATTTACTGTTGACTGGGTAATTTGAGTTCATGTGTGTGGTGAAAAATTAGTGAGGAGAATTACCCAGAAAAGTGGATGCCATGACAATGCATGTCACCATGGTGTGACCAGCTCTGCTGACATAGGTTTCAAAAGCTCTCCCCCTGTGAAAATGGGGCCTGTTTGCAAATTAATTAGTTTCTGGCAGCAGCTTGATTGTTGACCCAAAGTTTGTAGAGTGGAAAAACAATCAGATTAGTGTGTTCAATATAAAGGCCCAGTGCGGCACTCAAGTGCAGTTTGCCAAACTGTTGAAACCGTGAATAGAGTGAAACAAATTCTTTTTTGAGAAGCCAAGGCAAAGGTTAAGTGTGATGTGACTAGAGCATGCTGGCTGTGGGGTGGTGGGGGGAGAATTAGAGGTTTCAGCCACACAAAAATAGAGAGTGCTGAGCAAGTTCCATTGAATTTAATGAAATTCACAGCTTCAGATACAAAAGTGTTTGGCAATGTTTTAGTCTCTGTTAAAGGGAGAAATAAGATGGCTTTGTTTTAAGAAGTGTTCTTTGTACAGTCTTGTGAGACACCAGGGAGTGAACCTCTAAAGGGTGTTAGAGACACTTCCTGAACCTCCATGCTGTTTCTAAGCACCTGCAGACTTTAAGATTTGTACCAGTTCCTCCCCTCCCTGACACACACTAACTCCCTTTATCTCTAATGATGCAGTTCAAACCTCCCATTCATCTCCTCCAACATTTGAGCAGGTTTCTTCTTTCAAATAGTGCTGGTGCTGCAACTCATGAGCAAATGGATAGACTAGCTGAAACTTGTTATTCAGGTAGTGGGACAAATGTTAGATACTAAAAAATATCACAGGCCAGATCTTTAGCTGATAATAAATGAGAATATCCCCAATGTAACTCACTGCAGTGCTCAGCTCATTTCATTAATATGCTTTATTTCTTCAATGGCTGTTTTTTATATAAATCTGCCCTTCAGGTAATATTTCCTTTACACCAAACAACACCTATGTATTTTTTAAAGTATTATTTTCCCAGTATGACAAATAGAAAGAAGGAAAATGACAACAAATGTCCCTGCTCTTTGCAGGGGAGTTGGACTAAATGACCTTTAAAGGTCCCTTCCAGTCCAAACTATTCTATGATTCTATGAAATGTGGAAGAGACCATGTTCATGGGCAGCTGATGTAGTCTTCTCTTGAGCCAAGTGCCTTGACACTGTTGGCCTATATCAGAATACCTGACAGAACCAGAGGAATGGGAGCACAGAGCTGCTGAGCTGAAAATATAATGGGCTCCACCACCACATAGCCACTGGCCCATCAAATAACTGAGATGCCCAGCACACCCAGCAGAGTTAATGATGTGAGGATACGGCCCCTTGTTCTGTTCCTACCTCTTTCTCTCATTACATAAAATTACAACTGTTAGTCTGCAACCTGTCCAAACTTTGTGATTTGTTCTAGGTAATGGGGCTGAACCTAACCCCTTTACACTAACATTCCTGAACCGTGAATTGCTTGTCCCAAAAGGCATTCAGTGTTGCTTGCAATTAACACAACTGATTGCTCAAAGCCGGCACCTGATGTGGCACGGAGCCAGCTGGAAACATAATTGGCTCCTTAGATGAAGAAACATCCACTTCAGAGTGGAATTTGCAATGACGGAATTATTAGTTCAAAGTAAGCCAGGTATTTGAATACCTGGTCTATACATTAAAATCTCAGCTAGCACTAGACACAGATGAATTAAGTTGCAGACTCAAAGCCTCCCTTTCTCTCTGTCTCCATAACTTCCCCTTCTCTTTGTTCATGAAATCGTGTGAATTCCAGTCTGAATGCTTGTAAGGCTAAGTAATTGCTTTTGTTCTTTGGGTTATTTAATTACAAATCTCAGTAGATGACAGGTCCTCTGCACTAAAGGAAGACATCACATTTGCACAGTTACAGAATCCCAACACAAATGTGTGTGGCAAATCAGTGACTGCAGATTTATTCATGCCCTCTGGGACCTGCACTGCCTTTTCAGCTTAGCATGCAATATGATTTAAATTACAGCTTGTGCAGAGCTGTGCCTTGGGATTACACTCTATGTTTCCAACTGTTTATAGTTCAGTGAGCTTTAACCTCTGTGATTCTGAAAATTAAATAATGTCACGGCTGATATCAAACTGATGGCTGGTGCTAGATTGCTAAATACTGTCTTGTATTAAAAGCCAATTTTTACAACAAAGTGGAAACATCAATGTATTTTAAACACTGATAACACATTCGGGTAGTTTAAGAGCACAATTCAAAAGTCACACTAGCAAAGAATTGCAAAGCTAATATTAAGCTCCATTCTCAAGGATGCATTTGGACTTCTGTATTTAGCAGAGTTATGGTTGTTGACTTTACTAGAGCAGGACTGGGTCTAACACAATACTTTGTGGTTGGGCAGGCACACAGAGCATGTAAGATCAATAAATGTAGATAAAACATCTGTTGTAGTTAAATTCAGATTTGTTAATTCCTTGCAGATTTTATAGTTTCATTATTTCTGAAATACTATGATGTGTCAAATCTTACATCTTGAAGACTCTTTTGTGCTGTAACTGTAGGATATCTTGATATTTCTGTAGCCTTTCAACAGAGGAGGAGAGAAAACACCTGATTACAAAACTGTATATTTAATATGGCATGTCATATCCCTGTGGATTAGTTTTCATCCCTGGCAGGGTTTTAATTGATACAAAAGCTTTTAGTGATTTTTCTTCATTTCTGCAAACCCGTATTTCCAGGATAGGTACTGTTCCAGTCCCACTTGAGCCATTCCACTGGGTTCCTCCTCATGTTCCACCAGACAACACCTGGAAACAAAAGGGTGAAACAGATGTCACCACCAGCACCAATTAGCCCATAAAGCCTTATTCATGACTGTGGTGTAAGGAAGATAAAACAGGAAGAGAAAAGAACAAATGGGAGAGACAAATGGATATTTATTTTTCACTTGTAAAGGTAGCATGTTTGACTAAATAACAGAGAAAAAAAAAAACAAAGAAGGCCCAAATACTTTATTCACAGAATTACAGTTACCAGATATGATGGACAGATCACACACACATACAAAAAACTTGACAAACGGTTCCTCATTTGATACCTTTAAGTTTTTACAGTGCAATAAATCTTGCACTTCCCATTTTGCTGCATTGCCAAAATGGTGCTTTCCTTGATCTTTGGAGCACCCTGTATTACTCATCTGATGCTTCAATGCCTAGCTTTTAGGTGTCAAAGTGGTGTCAAAAGTATCCCATCCTTTGCTGTTCCATTGGATTCCATGGACTTATATAAATATATCCTTGTTGAATAGCTAGCTGTTGGATTTTCCATATCCAAAAGATGTTGAGAGTACCCACAAAAACAGAACTGCCCGCTGATGTAACTTTTTTAGATCTTTTCCCCTCTGTTCTCAGATCCATATCACTGGTGGCTATAGGCTGAATGTTTCACATGTTAGGAAGGTGAAATGTCTTCAGGGAAAATTACCTCTTTCAAAGGCAAGGGTTAAACTGTGAATTTTTGAGACAACCATTTCTTGTACAACATCCAGCAGAATTTGATGTTCCTGAGCACTTAGGGCTGCTACAAGCATACTAAGTAAATGAAGACAAAAGAGTTCCCTTTCTGATTTACCTTTTAAAGTGATAGATTGGCCTGTGGTTTTGTTAGATTCCTGGATTGTGGAAAATAGTATTTTTAACATATGCTTGCATATATAAATTTAATTTCCTTTCAGTAGGTTTATAAAGATTTCTGTTCATCTAAGTGCAGCAAGATTTGCAGGAAGATTTTATTAGATGAGTTAGTATAAGAAGAAACCAGATTGCTTTTCAAGGACAGAGCTTTTTTTTACAGATGATCATTCAGAAAAACAGAAGAAAAGTTATTTTAAAGACCGAATTACGTATTTTCCCAATTCATGTCACAACTTTTATGGAGTATTTGAAAGCATTCAGTGATAATACATTATCTGTGAATATGGCCATATATCTGAGGATTGGTGTTTATTGATTCTTTTACTGCTGTTTGAGCAAAATTCAATACCCTTATAAAGAGTAAAAAGTGTTCCACTGATGTCAGTGAGATTAATCATGTTTCCTGAGTTCTATGATAACATTTGACACACTATAAAATCTGACAGTCACGGGGCACAGCTCTTCACTTACCCACCCCTTCCGTCTCTGTTTCCTATTCTCCTGTTTCTCTAAAGCAACTTCTACCAAAGGCAGGAAAAGCTCCATGAGAGGGAAAGGTGCAAAACCTTCCTATGAGATATTTCACACAGACCAGTGAGCCATCAGCTTTTTTTTCACAAGATCGTGTAAATAGGATGTCATTATTAATAATCAGGTCTGCTCCATATTTGATATACTTTCAAGTTTACTTTTCTTTATTTTTTTGCCAGACCTGTCCACAGAAAGCATTCTTAAAAAAAAAAAATCCAGTTTCTCATTTATTACAGGACCTATATTTTTAATTGCATTTCATTATTTTGTTACTTTTTAAATACTTTTGCTAAACTTTCTGCTAATTCCTCTCCCTGCTATTTATGTATAGCAAGTGTGTGCTGCAAATTCCTCCCTCAGTGCTTTTGAAAAATACTAAAATTTTGAGTCTCATACTCCAATAAGGTTTTCATTCATAAAAGTCACAGTAATTACATCAAATATTTCTGAAATGCTGTCATTGTATAAAGAAAAAGGAGGGTTTGCTTCTACAGGATAAAAGTACATACCAATTAAATAGAGTTTGAGAATAGCTTTCTGAAAGAACAGTGTAAAAGATAATGTTGCAAGACTTTTCTGTCTGAAGTAATTCCATGGTTTTCATCACACCTGTGCTATTAAACACTTTTTTTTTTTTTTTTTTTTTAATGAGCAAAACTAAGTTTCACATCATCCATAAACTGGTACATTATTTCAGCTGGGTACAAATCCTGTTAATACCTTATGTTGATTGAAGCTAAATTAAGTTGGAATCCCATGTTATGCTCACATGACTACTGAAAGAGGTTGCCATAACTGATGTTATCATACTGAATACTTCAGGTTGTGCTGAGGGGTTTTACTTCCACTTACAGATGCCTTACTGCATTTTATGTTGCTGTGCTACCCTGACAGATCAGTTAAAACCAGTCATTCACCCAGCCCTTTTTTCAATCTTTGCTGCCAGCCCTCATTAATCTTACTTTAATGGATTTTGTGTCAAGTTGCTTTACACTAGCTGTAAAAGTTAATTATAACAACAAAATCTTTTTCATAGTTTGACAAAGTGACCTCAGTTTTGTAGCCAAATCTAAAGGATTCAATAAAGAAATCAAATTACAGGAGATTGGATAGGTTAGGAAATTGCTACAGGAGTGTTGTCTGCTGGATCACTCCTTGGGAACTGGCTCAGGCTGATGATCCTTTCCTGATGAATGATCATCCCTCACTGAGAACTGAGATGATGGCAGAGTTTTGTCCAGTTTTTTGACATGACGTCTGGGAGGAGATTGTTTTTACAGCTACATAACCCCTTCCACACACTTCAAATTGAACCTGGCAGTACAAAATTTGGAAGTTTTCTTCCTGTTTTGAAAAGAGATTATTTTTGACACAAAGGTTGTTTACAGTGTAAGCAGGAAAAAAACCCCTAATATATGTGTGGACAAAGAGTCTTGCTGGAGACAGGGTTATGCACAGGTTTCTGACAGAGAAATCTTAAGAGTTTACGTCTCAGGAGATATATGGAGACTGAAGACATGCTTGTCAAGCCACTGTTGTTCAGTTTGGGGTTTCACACTTTTGCCAATCATATTGCTGATGGCTGTCCCAGTTTCCCTTCAGTGAAATGTGTTTGCCTTGTTAATCCCCAGCTATTCCTCGCATTGAGCCACGGACTTGTCTCCTGCAGTGTGCTGTGTCAGGAGTTTGGCTAATGGTGTTGCTGCAGCATGCTCTCTCTTCAGGACACTTCTTGTAACCTCTGATTTCCAAGTTGCAAAGAGGAAGAATATTTCACCAAGACATCATGTTAGTGGAAAGGAAACAGATTTGGTCTCTAAGTTTTGGGTCATCTACCATAATCTGCTTGGGCACCTCCAGGGACTTGTTTTCCACTTATGAATCTTCAGAGCTTACAAAAGGCAGGCCTGTAGCGTGGCTTTGACTCCCAAAAGTGTATAACACCCCAAACCAGAAACGTCTTTTGTCTTCAGTGCCCCCATGCCCCCTCCCCCCAAATACATCACTTTTTAACATAAAGACTGTAATATTTTGGTTTTGTCACTCATCCAGAACTCTAAAGATGTAGGTTACACAGTTAAGGCAGAGGCTTTCCAGTGTTTTTATTTCCAAGCATCAATGTCAAAAACTTCAGATAAATGACCAAGAGAGGAAGAAACAGGCTCTTAGCTGGAACTCTCGTTACCTTTTTCTGCAGAGAGGTTAAAAAATACAGAGCATTGAGATTAAAGTATTCCTGAATGGAGACAATATGCTACAAGCCTTGCTTTCTGTTCCATGAAGAACACTAGTTTTCTCAGTTGCTCAATTATTCTCTCTGAGGGACGAGTAAATCAGTTTAAAATTAATGGTGTTGATAGATATACAACACCTTAAAATACAGTCAGCAATGGAAAAGAGGTGTTAATTTTGGTTGTTGTTCTGTAAAGAGATAATAATCACCTCTTTTAAATTAAATAGGGTGGGTAGATCATAAGCATTGTTTTGTGAGAAATCTAATTTACGTTGAGAATTAAGCTATAATTTTACTGAACTTTTGTATTCACTTTTCTTCACCATATAATTAGTCATTACAGGGAATCAAAACTATTGTTGTCTCTTTAGAACAAAGGCTTCAGAAACTGATAATTGCATCAGAGATCAACATCTTCTTCCTTCTCCTTCCTGTGTGAGCTAAAATGTTATTCCCAAGAAGTATCCATACTGAATTATGCCTCTAAGGCAGAGGATGAGAAAGAGATCTCAAGGTTATGGCACTGCCTGGAAATTTAAGCCTTGGCTGGTACTCAGAGGTTCATGTACATTACTTTGGAGATGTTAAGTACCACAAACTACAGTTGTGCTCCCCTTGAGGTCATTTGGCACTGGGGTCCTGGGGAGGAGGCCACTTCCAGCTCCTCCCTGGCTCTTCTGGAGGTACACCCAATAGCTCCGTCCCCTGACTGACCTTATCAAGTTCTTCACTTCTCCTCATAGTTGTCCAGCCAGTGTGGAGCTTATAAGCCTTAGCATATAATTAATACTCCAAACTGCACTTGCCCTTCTTTGCCTTTGCCCCTACTATAAATCAGTAATTCCTTAAAAAAAATCCACCACTTAATTCAGTTTTAACATCTCCCACAATGAGAACGATCCATTGTTGACACTCAAGGTCAAAGCACTGAAAAGCCACAATGACTACATTCCTGTTGCTGTATATGTAAGTGTAGCACTGAGATGTGGAGGAATTTACATGTGTAAAAGCATTGTGGGTCTTTTTTAATGTGCTTCTTTTTGCTGTGTTGCTGCTGCATCCATGTATTGAAATGATGGAAGAGTGATATGTTAATATTATTTTAATATCTTTCATCCTTGAAAATCTTGAAGACCATAGGGCTTCTTGCCTTGTGATAGCTGCTAACATTTCAATCATGTATCGCCTGCATGCCACACATCCACCTCCACCTACCCGTGGATTTGAAAACAGCATCTTTAAATCACAACTCTACTGTGTGCGGTCTGTTCCTGGTACTGCTTTCCATGTCAACATCTGACAATAAGTTACCACAAAGCCCTCATATTAGCTCCGTAAGAGCCATAAGTTATCCCCTGTGCAAAGAGCATTCCCACCTTGAGGATGTGGTTTGATGCCATCTGTGTTGCTGAGGAGCTTCACTGTAAGCGGTGAATCTATGAGAGCTCCCCTGTGTTTGCCTGAGTCATCAGCAACAAGAGGGATGTGAAAGCTGATGAATTAAAATGAAGGGACTTTGGAAGAACACCGCTAAAAGCTTTGGTGTTTTGTAAACTACATTTGAGTGTGTAAAACCACAAACCAGCTTAGCTCTCTCATCACCATACATTAAAAGCTTTGTCCTCTGGTGACCTTGCCGAGCGTGCCCACAGCAGACAGCTCTGCTGTGCCCATTTGTGACTGGTGCTGCAAGTCTTCCTCTTGGTGGGTAGTAGAGCTCACTGTGATTGCAAATTCAGATCTTCTGAGGACAGCGCTTGGCTCACTGTGCTGGGTCTCAGTGGGCACTGTACGTATTTATGAAGTCCTGAGTAGCTATCTATTTTTGTTGTTGTTAAATTTTTAATTTCAGCTTCCTTAGTCTTCTTCCTCTCCTCGGGGCCCCAGTCACCCTCCAGTACTTTTCATTAAATTATAGCAATTGCAGTTTTACTGAGCGTAAAATTTCCCTAGTTTCCTAGAATTTTCTTGCTGTGAACTGATAAATTAGTCATTTTGACCGAAAATATACAATAATAGGGGCATCCAGTTCAAACTCTTTAAAAAACATTTCCTGAGAGAACTGCCCTTTGGCTCCTGTCAAGTGATGAAGAGATGACCCCAGCTTCTGTTCCTTCAGCTTACTCAGTCTTGACAGCTAAAGGTAATTTCTGTGCCTTCAGGTTTATAGATCTTCATTAAAATGCTCATACAATTCAGTTAAAAATACAATTTCTGACTTTCATTGTTTCTTGCTATTGGAGGGGGTGTGTGTTTGTGCAGTTGTTGCTGCTGAAGAGTAACATTTGTAAAAGTGCAAATGCAGATCGATTTTTCTTAGCTTTTTCTCAACCTGCAGTGCTGAGACAAGCAAAACATGTTTCCATTACTTAACTAAGCAAATAATGGCATATAAATCATAAAGGCAGCTGGACCAAGGTGTCGTTTTCGTAAAGAGCCAGATTTTTCTTGAAGGACAGTTTAATGGGCTGCTGCCAGTGAAATGTCTGCAGAGCTGTGATTGCGGCAGGGCACACGGAAAGTGGCGCTAGAAAGGTGTCGTGTGGGAGCTGAGAAATAGCCCCGCAGCCAAGGCAACTGGAAAAAGGAGACTGAAAAAGGTGTGTGCTTTAATAATTTGCTTCTTGAGGCTGATTGTTTTCAATAAAAATCTAAGTTTTTATTTTTAGCTTGTTCACATTGGCTGCAAGATCAGAGAAGTGTTTTCAGCTGTAATTTTATTTTGTTCGTATTTATGCTGTGGCTTTGTTTCTCCTTTGATCATGCTTAAACATGTTTCAGACATGTTTGTTTGATGTATACTGTTTTTAAAGCACTCTTCCACATTGTCTGCTGGTGTTTTTTTAAAGCAATGAACCATTGCAAAATATTTGCTGTCAAATTATTCCTTAAATTCATTTTCCCAAAACATGCTTTCTGGACTTTCAGCTTACTACTTTTAAACAAGAAAGTGTTGAACTGTTGTAACAGCATTTCTGAATTCTTCGTGGACTGGAGACAGTTTTAGGGTTGTAGCATACGCAAAAATTCATACACAGAAATTTGAAGCCATACTATCTATCCACAGCAGCTGCAGTGCATTGACTTTTACAATTGTCACCAGTGGGTTTGGATCAAAGTCCCACTTCCCATTAAGTAAAACTTGCTTGAAGTTCATTCCAGCACTTCTTGTATGGCTTTGTTAAACGTATGAAATAGGTCAACCCTGACTGAATTATTTTAAACTTCCCATGGGGACCCCTTGATACTGAGCCTGTTTAATTTTGCAGGGTAAGGCAGGGCAGTCTCAATACTTGAACATATACATCCATGGATGTCATTCTTTCTTCTGCTGCATGAGTGAGCAATTAGGAGAGTCAAGGAGAAGTCCCTCATCTGTGGACAACATCTCCCTTCCCTTCCTCAAAGAAGAGCAATAAAAAAATGCTATGAAGTCCATGGAGAGGGCTATGTTGCGTGACTGCTGGCCATCTGGCTGATTGATTCATCATGACCCTAAACAGTTAGTTGTAAGCATGGTCTGAAGCCCTGGAGTTAAATGAAAGCGTGCATCAAGCCTCAGGCAAGTCAAACAGCTCCTCTGCTAATGAAACAATAAAAACCACACTACAGATCACTAGTTCACACCATCCACTTCTTAGCTTTATAACCTACAAAATTATCAACCACATTTCTCTCCCTCTCTCTGTATATATAATAATGTTGTTGCTTTTATGACCACTATATTCATTCTGAACAGAAATGAACCTATTTCTATATGCAACAGAACACATGTAGCCTGTTCTTCCTTTATTTGCTTCACTGCATAGACATAGATCTGTTATATGGAAGAGAAGAAAAAAGCCAAACACCACCAGGTAACAAGAGCACGGGCCCTATAACATGAAGAACCACTCTTTTATTGACTGAAACATATTGATTTAACCAAATGGTGAAACAGCCTGAGGTTTATTCAACAGCCAGTGTTATTCAGCAAAAACTGTTCCATGGTGTACAATGGATATATTCTAATATGAGGCTGTGTGACCACTTTATTTTCAGGGATGTAGTTAGGATTATTAATCACTGATTGAAAATCTGAATTCATCCCAGATGAGCACTGGTAAGAAACGTATACAAAGCACATTCACATGCACTCTGGCTATGATATTAGTTATATCTGCCTTCCTCACACCCCTCTCCTCTACTGCCATTCTGACAGAATTATTTGAAATATGTATTTTCAATGTCTTAAACTATTTTTTTTCTATCATTCCTGTATCAGTCTTGCTTTCATACTAGACTCTTTTGCTGTTTCTAGGTTCACTTGCAAAATTATGATAGGGAAAGAAAAGAATAATAATATGCTAACCGAGGGCAAGTTTATATAACCCGTACTGTATCAGCAATATTATTGACTCAAATGGGACTCCCCACAGTATCTTCATAGGCCAATGTGAAGTTAACTTTTTGATGCCTGATAATATAGTGATTTGTTTTAGAATTTGATATCTTGTGATTTACAAAATCCATTGCACTAGAAACAAATCATTCAACCATTTGGGAATCTAGGTTTTGGTTGAATGATATTTTTACCCTTTTCACTAAAGACCTTAAGATTGTAAAAATAGTGTATTCAGACAAGAGGTTCTCCAGATCCAGTAGCCCAGAACAGTGGCTACTACCAGGTATCCCCTTTCTCTGATCTGTCCTTCCACAGGCAATGATGCAGAAATTTTCAAGCTGTAGCCTTGTGTTTCTTTTGATACAAGTTGCATTCAAAGCCTTGGTAGATCATATATAAAACAACACATATTTACCATGGTACAATATAGTCTAGATATTATTTATCTTGGGCCTCGTGTCAGTGTAACTTGAAGGCTATTTAATGCAAGTTAGAAAGAAAGGGGGCGAATTTAGTAGCTTAAGTTACTGAGGTTTAGGGTGGAGAGCTTAAGCTGCTTACAGATTTTTGATGTTTTCAGATGTCTAAAAAGAATTTTTTTAATAAACAATAAGTAATAGACATAGTGCTACAGAGATCTGTTCTGTAGCCCATGTTGTTTAACATGTTCATAAATAACCTGAAAAAGAGGTTTGTGCAGCAGGATGAGAAAAATTTTCACACAATACTAAGTTATTCAGCGTAGTGAGACAAAGGAAGACTGTGAAGAATTACAAAAGGATATTATGCAACGGGTAGCTAAGCAATCAAATGACAAATTAAATTATTTGTGATGAATGATGTAGTGATAAACCATGGGGAACACCATGAGGAAAACATACCTATCTTCACATATAAAATGATGGGCTGTGGTCTGAGCATCTCCAATGAAGAATGAGGTTCTGGGGTTATGGCATACAAAGTTCCACAAAATTTTCAGATTACTATTTAGGAACTGTCAAATTAAGTGTTATGAATTAATAGAAAAAGAACAGAGAATTCAACAAAGAGCATTGCTATAGTGCTTGTATAAGAGCACAATTAGTCCACTTGAACACTGTGGGTACTGGCAATAAAAGAATTAAGAGGCACCAAACGAAGTTAGTAACACCAATGTTCAAAACACAAAATCAGAAGTAGGTTTTAGTTCATTAGATTGTGTGTGAGGAACAAATTCCAAAAGGACACTATAAATGCTGGAATTTTGCATGGATTCAAGAAGAATCTAGACAGATAATTGGATGAAAAATCTCCTGAGAGTTATTAAGCACATGGAAAGCAACCAAGCTCAGTTAATCAGCTACACTGAAAATAGTTGGAGGAAAGGAGATTATGCTGGGAGAGTATTGTTTCTTCTTACCATATACTTTCCTTGTCCCAGATAATTACTTCTGGACAATGTTGGAGTCTGTATATTGATCAAAGTAAACCTTGGTCTAAGCCAATATAGTAATTCTCATGTACTCTGTGTGTGTATATATATATGCACACACAGACACAGAGCACATGAGAATATATATATGCATATATATATATATGCACACAGAGAATACATGAGATTGTATATATACGCACACACAAAATTATGCAGTATGTACTCATATAATAGAAACACCTAAACACATACATGCATATATATAAATATATAAAAATGTCAGAAAACACTGCCATTCTTAATAAGGCAATGGGTTTCGCAGGATAGCTAGTGCAAACGGTCAAAACAAAGTACAGTTCATTATTTCCATAACTATATAGCAATTAGCATACACTGAAAAGATGTTAATGTCTAACACTTATAATTTTACATAGGAACAGGACTCTGAGTAGTTAAATATAGTTCACAGTTAATTATCCCAGCAGGATGTAAAATAGTTATAAAACAGATTGATAAATCTGTTGGATAGGCCTTCTATTTCCAAATATAGTGAAAGATACCAGCTGAAGTTTCTCTGTAAAACACAGTGATGAGCCAGATTCACCACTGGTATGAATTTACTGTTATGATTTCTAAAACTTCTCTCCAAAAACTTTTTTCCATAACTAATCAATATGTCTGCATTTAATGTATTTTCATTTGTTGATATATCTTCTTTATTACCAAATAATGTTGTCACTCTAATTGTTAAGAAATAAAGGTTTTCTATGAAAAATAAATTCTTTTTAAAAATTACAAGATAAAGTATTTCAACAATTCAATTAGGAATTCACAAATGCTTTTCTCTTCTGAAAATGAGACAAAAATGTTAAGTTTGGGATATCATAGTGTAGAAGTAGACAATATCAATCAAAACTGTGTTTTTAACTCAATTTTTTTTTGACAGTAACACATTAATACTTTTCTAGATGCAAAATACCTTCTTTATATATTCTTCGTTATTACTAAAGTCAGGAATATTACCTTTGTCTCAATAATTCTCTCATTTTATGCATGACACATGCGTAAAGATTATTGACCAAAATCAAAACATCCAAAGAAACAAGAAGAATGTCAGTAATAAATACATGGAATTATGAAGTCATGCTGTAATGTTATACAGCCATTTGTAAAGAGATTTCATTAATGTTTAATTGCTCCAATAATAAAGTTAAGTTCTGTTCATTAAATATCTGTAGCAAACACCTCTATGTATTAAAGATAAGAGGAATGTTAATGTTAATGGATGATGATGTACCTAACATAGATATATTTGCCATTGATGCAAAAATTGATTATTGGGAAGCAAAATCACAATTTGTTTATATAAGGAAAACCAGTGATTCAATTCATGGACTAGTAACATGCATAATGGCATTATCTTCTCAGATCCTAGATTTATCAGTGCTCACCTGATACCAGAGAGCGACAATCCAGAAGATGACAAAATCTATTTCTTCTTCCGTGAAAGTGCAATTGATGGAGAGCACACTGGAAAAGCCACTCATGCCAGAATAGGGCAGATCTGCAAGGTAAAATGATGACTTCTTTGTGTGAGATTGAACATACTTGCAGGATGCTTTGCGAGTGGTTTTAGACACTGTGTTTTCTTGCCTGTAAACAATTCAGTATTAACACTGACTTTGTGCTAAGGCAAAGATCATCCTCAGTGAAAAATAGTTAAGTGATAACACACCCAAAGGTATACTATTCAGTTCTTCTCTGTTTGGGGAAGCTTCACAAAATAGTGTTTTGTGTAAAAAGTAATTGGTACTTTCTGAGGCTTTGAATGTGTCTGCAAAAGATAAACTCTTTTACAGGAAACGTGATACTTCCAGGTAGGCCAAAAACATTTGAAGAATTTACTTTCTAAAGGAATGTTAATACCTTTCCATTCCCACATTGGTGAAAATCTTTAAGACAGCGGCAAAGGAAGATTTAACAAAACAGTTGTTTAAGCTTATCTGTAGAAATGGGAGACCATTCAGAACGTCCTTAATGACTGCAGATTGAATCATTCATCCACACTGATAAACGTCCAAATATTTTTCTGAGAGACTTTTAAAAAAAAATTCTACAAATAATATTATCCTAATAAATCTTGTAGCTCTGGCAGCTGTGATGTTTACAGTAAAATTTCATGTTAATCCATAAGCACAATTTCATTTTATTTCCTGAAATCCAGAGGTAGCTGCTTGAAAACAAATTACCCCATAAGTATGGACCACTTGGTGCACTTTACTGATAAGATTTGCAGCTGTACAACTGATCCCACTGTTCCGGCATTTTAATCTACTTTGTTTACCTGCCACTTGCATTTCTACTTTGTTGCTACCCAGTTAAGGATAATAAACCCCTTAAGCTTTATCAGAACATGACAACCCGGGAGCTCTGGAGCAAAATATTCTGTCTGTCTTTCTCCAGTGTTATATATGTATTACAATATATAAAGAGGTATGGGGTTTTTTTTTTGTTTTGTTTTGTTTTTGTTTTTTAAATTATGTGCTACTATGAAATATGTTGCAATACAATGTAAAATAAAAGCAATTCAGAATTTGTGTCTTTGACAACATAATAATGTTTTTGTATGTAGAAGGTGAATTATTTTCTCTGTTTTCTCTAAGTAACATCTTGTGGTTATTTACTGTATTTTCTCTGTTGATACTTCAAACAAAGACTAGATATTAATGCAAAATACTTTTGTTATTAGAATGACTTCGGTGGGCACAGAAGCCTTGTTAACAAATGGACAACTTTCCTCAAAGCACGTCTGATTTGCTCTGTACCAGGACCCAATGGCATTGACACACACTTCGATGAACTACGTAAGTGGCAAAAATGGGTTTGAATACAGAAATGTTTTCAGATATTATCCACATGATTTTAACTTAGTTTTCTTTTCTGTTTCTTGTTATCGTTACAGAGGATGTGTTCCTAATGAACTCAAAAGATCCTAAAAATCCAATAGTCTATGGAGTGTTTACAACTTCCAGGTATAGAACGTATCATTTTACTCATGTAGAAACTTGGGTGGCTGCTTGTTTTAAAGAGGTCTCTTTGTTAAAAATGTCTTTAAGAAACACAAAATTTTCTTAACCTTTGAACTGAGAAATCAGTGGCGGTAACAAGTAATGAATTAGGTTTCTTTTCTTATGTACATCATCACTCTCAAGCTAGTAATCACAAAGACTATCAGTTTCGCAAGCTGTTCTTGCTGTTGAATTGGCTTTTTATAGTGCGAAGCAGAATTTGTAGCCCTTTCCACATGGACCTGGAAAAATAACACAAGCATAAATATACTTGTTTGGGGGCAGGGTGAAATACAAAATCTGCAGTGTGAGAAATTGGCTACTCAAGGAGGTATTAGTAAAAAATATTGCTGAAATCTGGAAAGTTTAACAGTCTTTCAAAAGTTCTGTTATTGTATCACACATAACTTTGACTTGAATATTTTGGTTTCATTATGCATTCACCAAGACCAAAATTATACTTGCAGCTTTGACCTGGGGAAGGTTTGCAGTACTGGTTGCATTCCCACATTTATCTGTGAAGGACAAAAGTTTTAGTTTCTAAACAGAAAGAATGTTTCTAGTGATAACCAGGCATAGAAGAGAGATTTGCAAGTCCTTACTGTCTTGTGTAAGAAATCTCAAGGTAAGAAGCAGCACTGAAGTTTGTGTGTGTGCTACCCATGTGACAGAAGAGATTGCTAAAAAAAATAGGAACATGCAAAGTGTAGGAAAGAATTGAATAGTCCTCTAGGGACAGTCCCATTTAAGTTTACTCAAATTGGGGCTTTGGCCTTCTGGGGACAATATGTTTCAAATACTGGAATAGCAGCCGTCTGCTTAGGAAAATATCTGAGAGATCGTATCAGGTATGCTGAACTTTTACAGGAGGTGAGTTAGGATTGCTCTGAGAGCATGTCAGAGTTTTGATAATCAGCACATGCAATAAATTAAAAAGCAACAAGCTGCTATTTCCATAGCTCTTCCACTTGGTTAAACAAACTGACAGTTTAAAGAACCTGATTTTATTTCTTCTCCCCTCATTTTTAGTAATATCTTCAAGGGGTCAGCAGTGTGTATGTACAGCATGACTGATGTGAGGAGGGTATTCCTTGGTCCCTATGCCCACCGAGATGGCCCAAACTACCAGTGGGTTCCCTACCAAGGGCGAGTGCCATATCCACGGCCAGGAACTGTAAGTACCCTAAGGAACAGAATAATCTAAAAAGAGAAGACTATAGAAAATATTGGCACGCATTGCATGGTCCTTGAGCTAAGATCCAGGAAAGAAACTGAAAAAGATAATGAAATGGATAGGGTGACAGAAGGGAAAGCTAACAGTTCCTCCAGGTCCAAAATATACGGATCTTCTTGTAATGTATGAAACTGCAATAACTTCATCTGGATTTTAATTTTGGCATTTGTATTGAAAACTTCAGCAGAAGTTTGAGCAATGGCTGGAGAACTTTACTGAAACTCAAATGTTTAATAAATTACTCTGCATTATCCTTTCCTTGGAATTTGTCTTTGTTCCAAATATTGGCTGAGTCATTGTTGGTGAGAATGAACAGAAAACAAAGCATCTGCCTGGCTGTTAATAAACTTTCTGTCATTCTCATCATTAAATCTAGTACAGTAAGACAAATATTTCTGCAATGGATGGCAGAATAACTATAGTAATTCCTAACTTCCACTGGCATTTTTAAAAATCTATGCTTCTAACTGTTTCTCTATTTCTAGTTTATGAAATAAAATATCAGTGTATGTAAGACATCCATATTTACAACTCACAACTGATGTCACGACTGCTTCTGAAATTACCAGTAGTCTAAGAAGATGGGACATTTATTTAAAAAAAGTTTGTTTGCGTACTTTAAGGTAGCTGCTCAGTTAGTATAAATCAGCTTGACCCATTTAAGTTCTGAAATATAATTGCTGAAGTTATGTGTACATGTGTACATATGTATACATAAAAGCCTATAAATATAAATGTAAATAATATATCTGTCTATAATATGCTTTTTAAAGTCTTATTAATATAAGGCACGAAACAAAACAGGAATAACTTTGATCCTTTCTTTTAATTCATCAGATTTTCTACTTTTTTTTTCCTGGTATGTTTTGAAATTGTTCTTTCAAACTTGATCTTTCAACTGATCTCCAACAGTTAGACAATATATATGCTCAGCCTAATGAGAATTACTTCCTAAGTAAAAGAAAACAGTGGCTCCCTGACAGTCACATTCCTCAGAACTCCTCGCTCCCTCACTATGACTGCTAAAAGGATTCTTAATCTTTTTCAGAGTTAAAATACAAACTCTGCAGCACAGGAGAGGTTGAATTTCTCATTTGATGATGAACTTTTTTTTTAATTACTATAGTTAATGCTGATATATCAGAGGGGTTTTTTTTTGAGGTTGTATTGTTTTACATCCCTGTGGAAAATGTGAATGAGTAGATATTTTTGGTGTTTCTTTTTTAGCTAAAGTAATCTTCTTTTCAGTTTGACAGACTTAATAAATTAGTGTTCATTATTCTGTTTATTTATATTCCTCTTTGATTCCACTATTGATTAACCTTTCTAAACAGAAACAAGTGATAATATGTAAAATTACAGACAAAGAAGATTTTTACATGTTTCTATCACAGAACTAGACTGAGATAAAGAACTGACCGCTGCACAGTGGCTCTGTTACAATAGTGATGAAATTTGTTCCTAGCAGAAACTGGATGCAGCTCTGTTGAGGTTATGAATGCACAATTCAAACATTTGCCCTAGAGACTAGCAATACAGCTCTGCCTGCCTCAGAGCCTGTGGGTTATTCCAAGACGTGTCTGAGGGTCTTGAACTCAGATCCATTTGGGAGAAGAATAACGATCAAATTCCTGAGAACAAGCAGAAAAGCAGGGATCTGAATCCACTCCCTAAGTGCCTCAGTGACTTAACCCACTAGATCTTTTTCCAAAAGTAGGGAAATACAGTTAAGTTACATACACATTTTTTTCCAACTACCCTCTTAGAATGGATTTTACCCTTACAATTTCACTATAACATACTTATACAGAGATTCACAAAGAATGTATGAAGATGTTTGAATTTCACTGAAAACATTTTTCTTGTCTAAGAGCAAACGTAATCCCAAATCGCACAGTTCTACATAGACCTGCAGTCGCATCATGGAGTACAAGAGGCCATGCCACTGTACATGATGTTAATTAAAGACTTTCTGGGGGTGTCAGTTTCTCTTAGTCCATTGCCAGTGACTCTAATACTGGTGTCCACCGCTTTGAAAGAGATTTTCTTTTTCCCTCACAATTGCTGAAATCATTCTATTGTGTGAGTAGGATAAAACTGAACTTTTAAATCAGAGAAATTTCTGGCTGAAAAGAAGCTTTTTTTTTTTTTTCCTAAACTGATAAAATTGGATGTATTTCCAGTGGCTTTGAAGACAAGTTGAGAATAAAGAAGAAAGGTTTTAGAAGTTTCTTTAGATGTCAGACTTGTGGCTTCCTTCTCCAAGAAATAGGGAAAGGGAAGGGAGAAACAAAACCTGATCTTCTTGCAGTGATTCAGTTCCAGATCTCACTACAGCTAAACAGTGCTGAATTATCTGAGGAATTTAATAGGTGAGGTGCTAGTAAACTTCGTGAGCATCTGCTGACTTGCCTAGTATGAGTAAAGAAAAAGGAAAGCTAATGGTTCTTTTGAAAAGTCAGAAAACTTTGGAAACAGTTCTATATCAACTTCAGGTTTAACAAAGAAGTTGCAAGGATTTTTCCTTTAAGTTCTATAGAACTATTTTTCTTTGCTTTTCTTTTTTTTTTTCTTAACAATATTTAGGAGAGAAGGGAGGACTTTATTATTTACCTCATCTTGAATGAGGTAGCTCATCCTGAATTCATATCTCACTTTCTGTGAATTTAGCTAACAGAGCTCAAGTTTTCTCTGCTTCATGGTGCCAAGAGACTATCTTCACTTATGACCAAAGCACTTTTTGTTCCTACCAAAATGTAGCTATTCATTTATTCTGCTGGATTCCCTAATAGGCCAGTTAGGCAATAGCCTAGTTACCTTCTCCTGACTGATCAAATACCTTGACATAGCATACTGGGGAGCAGCAAATGGAAGTGGATGTTAAAGGCAAGAGTTCTTTGACTCCACTTGAATCTGAGATCAAGCTCAGATAATGTCTTTGTTGTATATCCTGATTTTGTGACCACAACATAAGTAAACATGATAGGGCTTTCCTCCTCAGGACAATTCAGACTTCATATGGATTGAGATTCCTCAGCAAGCAATTTGGACTGTGGATGGGCTAATCCTCACCTACTGATGGTGTGCATTTCACTGCATTAACAAGGGAGGGAGTTACAGCAAAGAGTTTAATTTAATCTCAGTCAGTTTCCCAAAGTGAGGTGGGCTGAATGTAATGCACTTTAGACTTTGCATGTAAAGACACAAAGTTATTATCATTTGCTTATTCTCACAAAAGCAGAGGATCCAAGCAGTAACCTGGCTCTCAGAATTGGGAGTCTCATTTAAACACACAGAATTATGACACTAATTCTAGTTTTATTATTTTTTTCTGCAGAAAATATATCTTGGTCAACATTGCTGTGAGTACAATTCTTTGTTAGAAAATGAGCCAGAAAGTAAATATCCAACCAATTGAAACACAGCTGAAATTCATTTACTTAAAATTGAAATGAATATTTATTTACTGGGGTTTTTTTTAGTGCTTGCCCAGCTGCAATTAATAATACTTAGTTCTGGTGTAGTGATTTTTATACTTAAAGTACTTGGTACATAGTATCTAATTAATCATTATCTAATTAATCTGAGTAATTAGTATTGAACTGCAGTTCAAGTATTAATTGAGATGTAAAGCAAACTTAAAATTGAAGTATAGAATTTTAAACACAATTTTTGAGATAGCCAATGGTTTGACCAATGATTATAAAAAGCCTATCTGATTTTCTCTTTGTAATATTTCTGTATAAGAAAGCAAGAACTAATAATGATAAAAAGGCTGAAAAATATTGACACAATAAGGTAGATAACCAACTTGCTTTCTGCTTAGTCTACTCCATATGCATTAATCAAACATCCTCCTTCCCTCACTTCCTCTCTTCCGTACCATGTAATGGAACAGAGTGCAGGAATTTTCTTACTAACAAATATGCCAAAAAGGGACAATTTACACCTAATATGTCCATACTGGAAGTGCCCCTTTGCTGAGTATAGTAACTACTCCTTTTGACAACATTGATTTTTAAATTTCATTTCTGATGAATTATTAATAATTTAGATCAAGGTAGTAGCAAAGACAATTGATTTCTTCTGCTGAGCATCCTGCGAGGTCTGGATTCTTGGTTAATAAGATGCTTTCCTCTAGGTTTTAAATTGAATTGAAAAATATTCTATAAGTGGATATAAAGGGCAAATTATCTTGAGCATTTTAACACCAGCTGTTTATATTTCTAGCTCAAATGCTGCAAAAGCAATAGTTGTTGACTGAATTTCAGAGTTTTATATGTGTTAAATAGGTATCTGTACAGATTAGGAGTGAGTGACATGGAGTTATCTTTGCTGAATGTCTTTGGACTGGTGATTTAATTCCATTGTGGTTTATTTTCTTCATCCATTCAACATTACTAACGCACCACTAATGCTTACTTTAGAGTAACTTCTAATTGTTCATAAAACACTTACCAATTATACAGAAGAGACGAGCGCTAATAGGGGTGATTAGTCACAGTACTCACATCTGCCCATGGGGACATGAGGTTGTTGAAAGTGAAGAAATATTTTTGTGGATACCAAAGCCATAGTCTTATCTCTTCTTCCCTTCTCAGCCTTTATATTTTGCTTACATTGGGAGAATACGAGCAGAGAATTCTCTGCTTGTCACAGATTAGAGACAAAATTGTCTGGCCTACATATAGCCATATAAGGGGGCAAAGGGACTGTTGTTACCTCATGGGTACAAACTTAATCCCAGGGGGATGTCAACTTTTCCATTACTGTGCATTACACATGAGTAAGGATTTAGTTCAGTTCTTTAGTGAGAGTCATCTCACCTACCTGTTCATGTTGACAGTATAAGCAGCAACACTTACATGAGGCTTTCTTTAGAATCAGTGGAGAGAGAGGAGATACATTTAGGGCATCACTCATTTGATTTGGTTTAGTGTAACAGGATCCATGTTATTGGATCTACGTGAATGACATAGGTTTGTTGAGAAAAGCAGAAGTTTGAAAAGTCAGTAGAACTGGGAATTGTTCCAGCATTTAAAGATTTGATTCCTCAGAGAGGAATTGATTTCTGGTCAACTTCTGAAGACAATGCTTTGAAATTAAGATGGTGGCATAATTAATTAATTTTCTGTTGTATACATAACCAAATACTGAAATTGCCTGTCTCATATTGAACAATTTTAGATAATTCACTGTCTCTTCTATCTGCCAATTAAAATTAATAATAATCAGTAAATAACTGAAAATTCTTTTGCACTGCATATTAGGGAGAAAAATTATGTATGAGGATCATTTACATTCTGTTAATCATATTGATTTAAATCCAAAAAGAAAAAAAAATAGAGACTTTTAGTGACAGAATTAATTTTTGCTGTCTGTCATGAAACACTTAGATTTCTTGTATTTCATTATAGACTGCAGTAGTTGGGATGATTGTAATGAAATGGATTTCTAATATGCTACTTATGATCAATAATAAAATGCAAGACATTTTCTTTTTTATTTCCAGTGTCCCAGTAAAACATTTGGAGGCTTTGATTCCACCAAGGACCTTCCTGATGAAGTTATAACATTTGCAAGAAGTCATCCAGCCATGTATAACCCAGTATTCCCCATCAACAACCGTCCAATCATGATCAAAACAGATGTGGATTACCAGTTCACACAGATAGTAGTAGATCGAGTAGACGCAGAAGATGGCCAATACGATGTGATGTTCATTGGCACAGGTGAGAATCTATACTGTATGCTGCTCCAGGCGTTAGGGACACACAGATTAGATAAAATTTTGTACTCTGAAAGACAGAACACTGATTTATTTTCCAGTATATACCTGTGAAAATTTGGGGCAAGATTCAAAACTGCATGTGGGGAGGTCTTTGGTATATACATTTGCTGTTACAGGTTCAGGCCGTGGCCTGCATAGCTTAATTCCTTAAGAGATTTGCCAACTGGATTAAAATCAAACCACTCATTTCAACTACTGTTATTAGGGAATTTTATTAGAAAGATCTTGCCTTATTAATTATAATTTAGTATTAAAATGCAAGTTTTTAGGTACTCATTTTGAAGTGCAGCATAAGTATTAACATGAATGAGGGAAGTATCCAGGTATAGATGTCTAGTGTGCCTTTCAAGTATTTCAAGTATTGCCTTAAGATGCCCAGCTCTTTAGCCAGAACAGTGTATCATTTTACTTAAGATGAAGATATCTGGCACATATGAAGTGTTTTAAGAACAGCTGATGTTCAAATAGAAACTTGATATCCTTTCCAAAGCATTTGCAAAATCACAGCTTGAGTATTTTATAAAAGTGGAAATACGCACCCAGAAAATACAATTTGTCCAGAAAGGTAATAATGAGAAATAACAGTGAACAGAAACGAGCTGTTATGCATTTGCCTAAGTTTACTGGATTGTGGACTATGCTGATTAGCAGTTGGTGGATCTGCTTCTTCACCTTTGAAGATATTTCATTAATTGGCTGGTGTTTCAGTTATGTTGAATAAAAGTATTTTAAACTTCTATTGAACATAATTGCTAGTAATTAGACACTGGCATCATGAAGTCAAAACAAATCAAACAAAAAATGTCACTGTTTCTTTTCAGCTTTGGACCGAAAAATGTATATCTGGCTGACTGTCTTATAACAGTCCATTTTTTTTTACTTGCTTTAAGTACAGTTCTGGTGCTCTAGATCTGAGGTCAGATTTACAAAGCAATAAACTTCAAGGTCCCTTTCATGTTGATGCCTGAAATACGCTATGAGCAAACTGAGAGCTGATGAAGCTTTGTGTACCAAACACGGTGCATGTGCAGCAATTGAGAACATTTACTGCAGGAAATGCAGCTCTGTAGAAGTTGTTCCAGCTTTTTAAAGCTGTGAAATGAGTTATTAGATACCAGTGCTACAATATGTTCTTGCATAAAACATTGAAAAACAGTTTCATATGATTTTACGCAATATATATATTTCCATCACACATTAGAAACTTCAATGCCATTTACAATTGATAATGTTTTGTGCCTTTCAACAGGTCTTCTATGACCTGATTCAGCCCAGAAAAAAAAAATTAATGGCAATACTCCCCTTGACTGCGAAGTGAGGGAACAAGCCCTTCAGCATCCAGAGTGTGATGCTAAACAAACATAAGGAGCTGATTTATGTCTGCATCTTGAACACAGGAGGTGGCGTTTGTCTAACCAAAGTTTTGCATTCACTATGAGAAAGATGTCTTAGCTTCTGCAAGGGAGAGTGATAAGTACTTCCAGAGAGAGTTTCATAGAATAATAGAATAGTTTCTGTTAAAGATCATCTAGTTCCCACCCCCCTACTATGAGCAGGGACACCTTCTACTACAGATCACTCAAAACCACACCCATTCTGCCCTTGAGGATTTCTAGGGATGAGGCATCCGCGGTTTCTCTGGGCAACCTGTTCCAGTGCCTCAGCACCCTCACAGTAAAGAATTTCTTCCTTATAACTAATCTAAATCTACCTTCTTCCCCTTGTCCTATCTTTACATGCCCTTGTCAAAAGTCCCTCTCCAACCAATCTGTGTCCTTCTTATGTTGGTGGCCCCAGAGCTGGACACAGTACCAGGTGGGATCTCACAAGAGCGGAATAGAGGGAGAGAATCACCTCCCTCGATCTGCTGGCCATGCTTCTTTTGATGCAGCCCAGGATGTGATTGGCTTTTTGGGCTGCAAGCACACATTGATGGCTCATGTTGAGCTTCTTGCCCACCAGCACTCCCAAGTCCTTCTCCTCAGGGATGCTCTCAATCCATTCTCGCCCTAGCCTGTATTTATGCTTTGAATAGCCCTGACCAACATGCAGGACATTGCACTTGGCCTTATTGAACTTCATGATGTTCTCATGGGCCAACCTCTCCAGGCTGTCGAGGTCCCTCTGGATGGCGTCCCTTCCCTCCAGTGTCTCAACCACATCACACAACTTTGTGTTGTCAGCAAACTTGCTGAGGGTGCACTCAATCCTACTGTCCATGTCACCAACAAAGAAGTTAAAAAAGGCTGGTCCCAATACTGACTCCTGAGGAACACCACCCGTCACTGGTCATCACTTGGATATCAAGCCATTGACCACAACTCTTTGAGTGCGGCCATCCAACCAATTCCTTAGCCACCTACTGGTCCATCCATCAAATTCTTGTCTTTCCAGTTTAGAGACAATGGTGTCATGTGGGACAGTGTGAAATGCTTTGCACAAGTCCAGATAGATGACGTCTGTTTCTCTCTCCTTATGCACCGATGCTGTAACCCCATCATAGAAGACCACTGAATTGGTCAAGTAGGATTTGCCCTTAGTGAAGCCTTGTTGTCTGTCACCAATCACCTTCTTATTCTCCATGTGCCTTAGCATAGCTACTGTGGGGATCTGCTCCATGACCTTGTGAGGCACTGAAGTGAGACTGACTGGCCTGTGGTTTCCCATTTTTCCCTTTTTAAAAATGGGGAAATTCATTGTACTTGCTTCAAGAACTCTTTTAGAGTAAGATGAATAGCTATGCAGAAGTTCCTGTCTTTTTTTCAGGCAGTACAGGAAGACTTGCTTAAACCTGAGCTATAGCTTTTAGATAGTTATCATTAGATATAGTGGTTCTTATCTAAATTAGCCAGGCAAAGTCTCCCTCTGAAAGAGTCTCAGTGATATCTAGCTCTTACCTTTGAGTTGGGAATCTAGGCACTCGCTTAATTCCCTAAGCCACTAATATTCAGGTGTGTGGTAGATGCTCTGGATGACATCCAACATTGCTGATATTTGTGCCCAAGAACTGTAAGAAAAGTATTGAAAGATTATTACTTGCACTTGCCAAAGGAGATTTCAACACCAAAACCAGAGTAAGTACAGAGTGTTATCATTCCTTGAAATATTACTTTTGTCCATAGAAACTGTTCTTTCTCCAGGAGGAGGTTATACCCTCATGGGACAAGAATAGGTATTATAACACCGATGCTTGGAGCTGGGGCACAAAAGATGCTCTATGCTCCGCTGAGCTCACTGTCCTTGTTGTGGGTTTCAGAATGAGGAAAGGGCATTTTCCATGCAGTGGGAAAGGAAAAGTGGCAGAACTGAGACTGAGACCCTGCCTGCCTTCTGCCAGAAAGTTGCACTAAGCCAGCTGGTCAAAGTCAAAGGAACCGGAAGGAGATAGACAATCAGCATGTATTATATCTTCGTCAAGCAAAGAACAAACCAATGAGCAGATTAGGGACTCTAGTCACAGTCCAGTTTCCCATTTGATGATCTGAACCTCTGACAAAACCAGAATTAACCTCTCTGGGGTATGACTGGATTTTTCTGTGAAGTTCTGCCCCATTAGATTAGATACATATTTCTGTATTTTCCCATTGCCATTGCAGCAATCTACATTATTCCCACATGCTGCTGAACTTCAATGTGTTGAAGAAATACTTTTTTTTTTCTCTTTCATTGAATAGCTGTTGATAATTGAACACAACATAATTAATAGCCATCCACTGTGGTCACATTTTCCTTTCCTCTGTGTGAAATCTTTAGCCGAGCAGTTTCTTTCCCACTGTGATTGTACCAGTGTGTTTCACAATGGAAATAAAATTGTATCAGCATACTTGAAATTATATCAGAAAAAAACAGGATTTAAGATATACACTTAATGCATATCCTGAGTGTCTGATGTTTGGGATCATTTGGCACAGTCAGGGTACATCTGTCAGTAAAGCAAATTAATAACAGTAATCTTATCTTACAGAACAGAGCCTCTTGATCCTAAAGGGGAAGCTTGATTCCATTTGTGTGAAATTGTTTGAAATACTAGTCTATAAAACTTGATCTAGAACACAGATAAAGCCCCACTTTGGTACCTGTGGCCTGACCAGAGTCGCCATAGTGATTAACACAGTGTATCTTTGACCTCAGAGGCTTTCTCAAGCATCAAGCGACTGTAATTGTTGCAAGATCCACTTAAAAGTCAGATCTTTTTTTTTGAAATAACGTTATGTGGGGAACTCATGTCTGCTCAGTGCCCACTTAGGCTCCACAGTTTCCCTTGTGCTGTTTTATAAAGAAAAATCCCTCTTTTATTCTAGAATGTGGCATTTGATGAACTGTGACTGAGAACAGCTATAGTCCAACACAGAATATAGTCATGACACAGTGTTACAGCGTTATATTTATTAGATCCAAGTTACACTTTTTACCTGCACAATGTATTTTCCTCAAAACCACAGTCATCTAGTTATCAGGATAATTAAGGAAATGGACTAATCCATTCAATTACAGGTATAACTAACGTTAAATTATCTGTTGTTCTGAATTACTCTTTGTAGAAACGTGGATTTTTTTTCTTATTGTTTTAAGCTTCATATTACATTTCTTCTGTATTTTCTGAATACTTCTTAAATTAAGGATGTTCAATGAGTAGCAGTAACCATAATGAAACTGCTTCCAAAACAACTTATCTAGTATACTTTCCTAGTTTAGTTTGTACATATAGCTGCCTAAACAAAAATGAAGTTGTGTTCTGCAACCTTGTTGTTTTAAGAAAGATTTTTTTTTTTTTTTAAAAAAAGAATCTATGAATTTGTGACAAATGAAAGAAAACAGTGATGCAGATATTCTGTGGAAAAAAAATTGCAGCTTTCTAAACCTCAAAAAATACATACTTAGAAACCAACATCTGTTTATAGGATGCTTCTATAGGATATTCTAGGATTTCTAGGATCTTTTAATCCAAATTCCTGTGAAGAAGTTGAAATATCGGAATTTTCTCATGAAATCAATAGCTTTTAAGATAGTCACATTATAAAAATTACATTTTCAGCCTATGTAATCTATTGGTTTCAATTTTGTCTGTATTTTCAATATAGAAGTGGTGAGTTGTCATCTCTTTAATCAACATTTCAACTAACACATACAAATATATGTTTGTGTATAAAACATGTTTTGATTCTATGTAATTGTTTTTTAATTCTTCATTTGAGAATGTTGATTTTTATCATTCTGTTACTTTGAGAATTTTATCCATTTTAAAATGCCTTATATTTTCCTGAACTCTTACTGATGAAAAGTCCTTGGGGACACAGTTGTTATTCCTATGATATATTTGCATGGCACTACACTTGGCTAGTTAA
>WHYT01017910.1:525028-568023 GCA_009806455.1 Tetrax tetrax | reverse complement strand
TGAAAATTCTGTCCGTGGAAACAAACAAATAAATCACAGATGCAGAAGCCGTAAAACACAGATGATCTTAAGTCACAAACCATATTCACAAAACCAAAGTCTGTAGCTCTGGAATTTCAAATGTTGGCCTTGTTCATGTCAAAGCCAGTTGCAAAACCCCAAGAATGTAAATGGATATAGTATTAAAATGTTGGCACATACCTACTTCTAAACAGTAGATACACATTGTATTACTTTTTACCCCTCAGTAAAGACTGGTACCTAACACAGAGAAATACAGATGCCTTAAGGGGCTTATACATCTTGGGTACTTTGTTTGACACAGGGAGGATTGCCTGTACTTAAGAGAGCTAACAGCTTCATCTGTCTAACAACGTTTGTCCAGATGTTTTTATATCCATACTGAGCCTTCTGACAGCATCTTCACATGCATTTTAAGAATGACAAGCATCATATTCAAAATGGACAATAAAGCATGCCTGGGTAAATTTAATGCATTTCCTTCCTCAATTAAATGACTGAAGCATCTGTCATTTTATACTGTCACTTAAATAATACTCAGTCCTTTTCATTCTTTAATAGATATGGCAGTATTTATCTTCTTTATTGCGTTTTGATAATTGAAAGACTTCAGTGAAATGTCCTATTGAAATTCAATGTTTTTATAGGTTATTTTAAATACCAGTTGGTGTTTTGAACAACGAGTGCTCAGTGATATGTAGCTTCACAATCTTTATATGTGAAATAATTGCATACTATAAGAAACTGGCTGCTCCGAAACTGAAGTATGCATCTTAAGCACCTGAAAACTTTTTTTTTTTTTTTTTTCCCCCTTTTCCCCTTTTCAAGATATTGGAACAGTTCTCAAAGTGGTTTCAATTCCTAAGGAGACTTGGCATGAATTAGAGGAAGTCTTGCTGGAAGAAATGACAGTCTTTCGGGTAAGTACGGCTAAATTTCAAGTGTCAGGTTGTAGATTTCTCTGTGGACAGCTGCAAACTAAACTTCTTGCAGTCTAGCCAAGGAATAGCCTGGCATACCCCTCTAATTAGCTTGTCATTTAGAGATCCAGACACTAGTCAAAATAAACCTTGAATCTTTCAGTGCTAGCTGGAGTTTAATGATAAAAGAAATGGCATTCTGGGCTCTTATTTTGTGGTTTAAAAAATAAATTAGTACCTCTGAATCTTAAAGCTATTACATACTATAGTTAAGTATGTATCTGTGCAAGTCTGGGAATAATGCCTGTCTGTTTTCTCCCACAGAGATATGAAACACATGAATTTGATAGTGGCATCAACTCTTAACAGTGTTCAGCCTATCAGCATAATCTAACTAGGAAGATACTTTGGGAAAAAACAGTGATCTGCACAGATATCTTATACCTAATAATCTGAGAAACAAAGAAAGTGTTTATATTTTCAAAGGTGACTTTAGGGTCTCATTTTCATGGCTTGACACAAGACACCAAAACCGCTCCCTAATGTTTAGTACTTTTTTTGTGAAAATCAATCTCTTCCATTTTTCCTGTCTGAGCCACCTCAAAAATAAGGCATCCCATATGCACTCCTGCAAGTCGAGGCAGAGTAAACCTTTCAAACACTTTCCAGACAGAACCCAGGGATGTCTCGTGTTTTGTACACAACAACGAATCATTTACATTCCCAATGTTATTCTTCTTGTCAGTGCCATTTTATGGCACCATTGCACAGGCCCCAGGCTTTCAGGGGGTTGATACCTCACTGGGAGGGTGAGGTTAATCTGACAGCGTGAAGATGATGCTTGCATGCTTAGAGAGCCAGGTCGCATGGTCTTGCTCCAGAAGTTCTGATGAGGGCTCTGCTCGCTACCTGCCACAGCGGTGCAGCCACTGTGTGCTCATCATTCTCAGTTGCCATCCCTTTATCTTCAGTTTCTGAACAGACACAATGTATCTAAACAGAGCTTGTATATCTTTTTGTTATTATTTTTTTTTATGAGCAATCTTGCCTTTACTGGTACCAATCTTGCACACAAACCACTGTTTTGGGTGCAAGATACCACTGAAAAATGGGTATCTCTGTTTCTGCAATCCATTTTTTTTTTTTTTGAGATCAGAAAGATGAGGTTTTTTCTTTATTTTTCTTTTTAACAAAAAATGAAGTAGAAACTATGAGGAGAAAATGAGACAAGTAATTTGTGGCTCCCAACTTTTTTTCTTTTTTATACATGCAAAAGTCATTACATTAATGCAGGGTAATTTGGCAGTTGTTGATAATGGATGAGCCTCTTCCCTAAATCATGTAGAAGTGCCAAGGAGATCACAGAAATACAAAAGTGAAAGAAAATAAATGGAGTGAAAGTTTTATTTCAGAAAGGCTTTACAGAAGTAGAATGGTTAATGGCAAATTCAAATCTGGTATTTTACTTTACATTTGTATTGAATCATTACACAAAACGATTTTGGTGTCCTTGAAATCTCATTTATCTCTTTTGGCATGTATTTAAGCCTTAAAGAGGGCATTAATGTACTTTAGTGGCATACATAGAATTTGTATGCATAAGATATTAATCTTTCAACAGGGAATTTGCAACAGATTTTACGTGTACCTTAATCAAATGTAAGTTTTCTTTAGTTACTGATGAGCCTAAGTGCATCATAAACAATGTATTTTGATGCTTGAACTGCAATGTGCAGAACACAATGCTTCTCATTTATAATTCCATGAAACTGAAAGTCTTCCATATCTGTTACATTGATAAAAAATGCCTCTTTTAACCCCATTTCTGCAATATTTCTCTGAACAGCTGAGCAAACAAACTGATGAGTTCAATTTTCATTCAAATGTTACACTTAATTGATGCTTTCTAATATAAGATCTATTCAACCCATTTGTAAAGGCAAGTCCATGTGCTTAACATCCACTGACCCACATCAAATTCTCTCAGAATAAGCAAGTTGCAAGCTATACAAATGTAAAAGCTTAATAAGGACTTTATTAATGTACACAACTGAGCATGCACTCAATAGCAGATTTTTAGATAGAATAAAGTTAATACAGAATTGATTTGCACACTTTGTAACGAAATTATGCCACTTTTACTCTCAGGATTAAAATCCATTCAGGCAGCTGGGTCTAAGAGGTGTAACAGTCTTTTAATTAGAGCAAAACATACTTATTCTGTTAAATAGTTCCTACAGTCTCTCAGGTAAGAAAGTAGATACTGGTTTGACATCTGCTTGCTACAGATAAGTGTAAGTAAGAGTAGACTTAGCTAGGAGAACAATAACACTCCTAGTAACCCATTTGATTGATTAAATAATGGATATTCCAGGGTGCAAAAACCCTCTTTCCAGTTTTAGTTGTGTTCTGCAAATATGAGTAAGTTCTTTGTACCTGAATAGTATGATGTGGTGAACAAGATTATGTTTGAGATTAAGGCTTGTTCTTATTAATACAGTTTTGCAATAATGTGTTTTTCACCTTGATATGGTTAAAATATGTTGTTTATTTCAGTGTTATCAGCTTTAATATATAGTATCTATGTATTTTAATACAGCTGTTATTATTTTCCTATTACCTGAGGCGTTCTTTAAAAGTTGTTTTAATATTAAGTGTAGAAATTAATTTCAAGATGTGAAACTAGTAACAGAGTAATCACAATGGAACTGTAATAATAATGGAAAATATGTCTACAATCAACATAGCAATCAAAGGCACACCATATGTACGTGCATTCTAAATCAGTTACAGCTAGAAACTATTCTGCTGCAAAAGACAACAAGAAGTACTATTACAAAGGAGTGTCTAGTTTAATTTCAGGGTTTCTAGGTTGGCAAAGTAGCATTCTAGCAGAATTTTTATGTTTATAGAGCTCATTTTATATTTTAACTGTTTTCCTTCCCCAGGAACCCACTGTTATTTCAGCAATGAAGATTTCCACAAAACAGGTATTATGTGCACAAACTTTAAATCACTTTTAAATATTTATTGGTCCCTATCTTCTAGAGACAGTAACTTGGCAGTCAGTAGAGACATATTAATTACAGCAGCAGCATCCCATTCCTTTATGTAAACATCAGTAGTTTTTCAGGAAAACGTGACATGCAAAGGAGAAATGAAAAGTCTAGCTTGTGTTACTTACTGGTAAGGTGGAAACTGAAAACAAACTAGCCAGCGGTTTGGAGGCTCTCAAAGGAAAAAAAAAAAAAAAGTCCACATTATGGAATGTTCTCATGACACAGAAACTGTTCAAAAGGAGTAGCCAAACTTGGTTCCTTGCTTTAATGGGACTATTTCCAGTCTCTGTAGGAATAGTCTAGTACAAAATACAAATAGCAGAAGCAAAGGCTAGAAATGAGACATGCTCCTCTCTTTCTGTTCAATGCCCATTCCATTCCAGGATATGCACCATTCAGCTTTAACAAAGAGGGAAGATCTGATTTAGTTCAAATTTTCCATGGCCTTTTGGTTCAGTGGCATGGTTTGAATATGGATTTCAGACAAGCAACTCGTTCACATTCATTAATTTTTCCATTAATGTCATTGTGAGTAAAGAGGAGATTTGGTATTACTTCCAGGTCTGGATGCACTAAAAATTGTGTGTATTATAAATAATATTTAGTTAATTCAGCTACCTCATTCTGTGAATTATTACAGTTGAATTCATTCTGTAGTGGACAGAGCCCAATATTATGTTTGAAATGCTGCATATTTAACTCAGAATTCACTATATTTAGGAAAATTGTCTGAAAGTATTCATATATTTGAAAACATTTTGTTTGGGGGCACTCTTCTAATGTAGTTTACCATCTAAACCAACAAAAAAGGCAGAACAAAAAAAAATGTATTATTGAATAGCAGGATATTTAAAAACAAACCTATCAAGTTGTATATATGTTCATATCATACCAAAATGCTCTACTTTGGGTTATTTTTTATAAGTACATTCCCCTAAAGTAGCCAATTATATTTGATAATGGACCATGCATTTTTATAACACTTCTTCTTCAAAGCATCTTTAGTTATTCAGCAGGGATTACAATTTTCCCTGAGTCTTTTGAAAACAAATTTGCACTGCTAAAATTGTCTAAAGCTTAAAAAGAGCATAAAACACAAGTTATTCAGGCAGAGTTAAGCTCATGAAAAATCAACCAGCCTCAGGCTAAAAATGACAGAATCATGACACAATATGACAAGCTTTTGGCACTGTGTCTCTGTATCAAACAAGTATATGGCAACATGTTTCCATTTTATATTTATGATTTAAAAATACTGTAGCTTTATAATTCAAACATTTTACTCATTATGTTCTGATAAGCAGGGTGTTTTTAATATAAACAGCACAATAATTCTATGCATTGTAGAAAGCAGGAGCATGAAATGTAAACACTAAAGCCAGCATGTCCTATTGAATAACATTAAAGCAGTCACTTCAGTATTTTCAGTACTTTGAGGGGACTTATAAGAACGATAGGGATAAACTTTTCAGCAGGGCCTGTTGTGATAGGACAACGGGTAATGGTTTTAAACTAAAAGAGGGTAGATTTAGACTACGTACAAGGAAGAAACTTTTTACAGTGAGGGTGGTGGAACACTGGAACAGGTTGCCCAGAGAGGTGGTACATGCTCCATCCCTGGAAACATTCAAGGCCAGGCTGGACAGGGCTCAGAGCAACCTGATCTGGTTGAAGATGCCCCTGATCCTTGCAGGAGGGTTGGACTAGGTGACCTCTACAGGTCCCTTCCAACCCAAACTAGTCTATGAGTCTATTATTGTATTTTTTCACCAACAATTCTTTCATCCAATTATAAAATAAATAAATAAAACCTAATTTTAAAAATGTTTTACTACACTGATTGTTCAAAGCTACCTCTTTTACCATTGTGCCAATATGATAAGTTACAAATGACTCTTCTTCCTAAAGACCAAAAGCTACAAATTCTTCAGGAGCAGAACTTAGCTAAGTTTTAAATTGTATAAAACTCTAAGGTTCCCATGTCTCTCTCTACAAGAATGAATTTGGCCCTTGAGCAAGAGAGACTTTGAGCAAGGAAATTTAGCCCTTATGTGCAAGACTGAGCCTTGGTGCAGTATTCTCAACTCTGCTATCTTTAACTCACAGGAATTATATTTATATTTTCTCACTAAAGCTATGTGTTACTACTAATTGTGTTCAGAGTCTTAGGCTTATGTAACCTTATGCATGGTTAGCAATAGGCACAGACCTTCAGAAAGCAGCATCCTAGAGCACCTGTAACACCCTGCGGCTGTCTAAACTCACCATTCCATGGGAGCCAGGCTTGCAGGGAGCCCCTTTGCTACCAGTTGGCCCTGAGCCTGTCAGGTAGGGCTCCAGAATTTTTTCCTTGGTTTAAAAATCATAGAATCATAGAATGGTTAGGATTGGAAGGGACCTTCAAAGGTCATCTAGTCCAACCCCCCTGCAAGGAGCAGGGACATCCCCCACTAGATCAGGTTGCTCAGAGCCTCATCCAACCTGGCCTTGAATGTTTTCAGGGATGGGGCATCCACCACCTCTCTGGGCAACCTGTTCCAGCGTTCTACAACCCTCAGTGTAAAAATTTTTTTCCTAATATCTAATCTAAATCTACCTCCCTCTATTTTAAAACCATTACACCTCGTCCTATCACAACAGGCCCTACTGAAATGTCAAAGCAGACCAAAAAGTCAGGTCTGGCTTTCAATTAAATGTGACTTTTTATGGAGAAAGCTCTCATCTTTTTCTCAGGGTCTAGTTTATGATCCTCTGTTTCAAATAGCCATTGGATTTCTGGTAAGATGGGAAAAAAATAAGGACATCCTTGGCTGATACAGGCCATCTCCTTGTTTCGTGAACTGCTGCGAAGAGCTTTTCTTTCTCCTGCATTCTTAGTCAAAGGAAAGGCAAAGACTTTCAGAAAGACCTTAGTGACTACTTTCATAGTACTTTTCACAAAGTACTAAGTTTTGTTCAGAAATCACCTTTTCTGTCCATAGTATCCATAGCATATAGAAAGGCCCATCTCAAAATGGATATGTCACCTAAACAGCTATCAGTTACTTTTCAAGACATAGAATTAAATTGAATGGAATTTGAACGTTATGCTGCATAAAGTTCCTTTTAAAATTCTGCCTAAATTCTTCTTTTTAAGCATTCAATTTTTTTTCTCTGTCTTTTGGGGGTTTTGGGTTTTGTTTGTTTTGCAAATGGAAAATTCTCAGTTATCTCTTTGTCCAACTTCTAGGGAAAAACTGCATTTTGAGCAGCACCATGGGGCAAGCAAAAACCACTGAATTGCTTAAAACTTTAGCTTTCTCAGCTTTTCTGGAGTTCTGATACTTCTGCAATAATTTTTAGAGGACAACTTCCCCACCCCGCCCCGCTCCCACCTCTGGTTTGATCTGATAATCAGTTGATTTATTAAATTAACAACCTCTTAGGGGACATTCTTTGCCCAAAAGGCAGTTTGACTGTGTATGGCAAAGTGAGGTCAGACCATTGATGCAAATCATTCTACTACTATTTTCTGAATTTCATACTGCCTGGGTTTATGTATTATTAGTGTCCAGAATAATGATCACCAGCTGGAGTCTAAAACCACAATCAGAAGAGCAGCAAACAGGGCAGCAGCCTTCAGGCTGTGCAGCACCTGAAACACATGCTGTAGTTCACTGACTGAACTTTATGAACTTATCTACAAGGAATAGAATCTTTAAGTAACCCTATGTTGGCCTCACTTTTTTGATTTTCCTTATGCGTTTCTGGTCATTCTTTAATTCCGGTGATATTTGTTAGAAATCAGGGAGGGGTTTTTGACAAAATGAAATTGGTTACAGAGGTACATAGGGAACCATTACACTAGTCTTCTTTATTTTCCCATGTGCATTCTCTGGGTTGATTTTCATATTAGTTGCACCACACTTTGCTACATGCTTCTATAGATATTAATGCCCCAATTACACAGGACTCAGATCAATACCATCTGGACATTTAAGCTACTTAACTGAAGCTCTAATTTGACCTATGCTGTCTCCATAATCAGTAAAGAGAAAAGGCATCCCTTGAGAAATGTTTAGGCCACCTAAGATTTGAATTGCTGCTCTTTTTACTGCAGAATGTACCCCTAAGCTGGGTACTTCATTAAGTGACCTAAGTTAGAAAGAACCAGCTTATTATGTCTGCTGCCTGTCATCTGCTTCTCAAGGATACAGCACTAACTGGGGACTTGTACATACAGTTAACGCTTTGTGTAGAGAGCTCTGTGCGGTCAGAGATTTTTGCCCAGAGAATGTGGGTTTACAGCCCAGCTATGGTACTATAATAGATGGAAGCAGTTGCTTAGAAAGGGCTTTGTTTTCATTTGCCAGCAAGTTTTCCTTTGGGTGGTTTCTTTGTGATATTTTCCTTGCAAAAATACTGAAGTTTATATAAATGCACAGGATGTTTCTGTTGCAATTAATATGTCTGTATAAACTGTCAGCTGCCAAGTCTCTGAAAGAAGTTAATGCAACACCTTTTATGAGTGTTTTTGGTTTTGCTGTCTCCTGGTATCCTGTGCTCATCGTTTCCAGTTGATAGGTGACCTCAGTCACCTTCCATCTCTGAATTCCCTGGAAATGGTACCTCTGGGACATCACAATACAGGAGATGAAGAATTTTGATAAAATTTCTTGAAATTCTATTTTTCATACCAGCCTTATGTTTTCTAAGAAGGAAAAATGGATACAAATTCGTATTTTCTTGGTTGGACTGCTTGGAGTGAGACCTTAAAAAGAATTGTGTTAATTGCTCCACCATGGGTGCTGGGTGACAAAGTTTAAGCTTTTGATAGCAAACTGTCAGTGTTTCCAAAACAGAAGGATTATGCCATTTAATTTCTGTTTATCTCTTTATTTTGTTTTCACTTACTTTTGCATCTCAGAGGGAACTGTATTTACTTACTACACTCATACTTGTTTTCTTTGTCAGTTAGTGCTAAGCTGAAATATCTGTTTGGACTTTCATGTGGATCAGTAGTTCAGTTTCCTTATGTCCCTCTGGGGATCAGCTTCCCTAATGGATCATATGAATTTGATATTAGAGAGGAAACTGAGAGAGACAAGATATTCTATTGCGATGCCATTTTATTTGGATCTTTTTTTCTTTACTTCATGGCTTCTCTCTGCATTTGAACTACATCTTCCACTCAGCACCGTGTTTTATCCAAAATAAAGTAAGCCATCTCCCCTCAATAAAGATATGATTTGATTAGTATGAAGCATCAGACTTTCAGACGTGTAAAAAAATGTGTGCATGGCAGCACTTTCAAGCTGAAATATCTTAGCATCAGTCTGAAATAATTTACGTTAGGTCTCCCCCAACATGTACACAAATCAAGGTGATATATAGGAAATTTATGTTAAAGTTGTTTTTCTTTTTCTTTAAATATAAAAGTATATTCCCCTTTGTGCTCTGTCACTGATTTTAGTGCTTTCCCAGTGCAGTGATCTGAGTAGAAAAGAAAAAAATGGAAGAGTACTTTATTTTTTCTTCCTTTTCTAGAGAAGCCACCAAGAGATGCATACAAAAATCAAAGTATTATATATATATTTTTTTTTGATCACGGGGACAATTCTTTTCTTATTCCTTTAGTGTGCATCAGGATCATAATCCTTTATTATATTTGTAAGGGTCCTAACGTACTATTACATAAATTTTAAAAAATGTTTTCCTAGCAAAAATTTTTAAACTTTTTTTTCAAACTTTTATGACAGCAACAGCTCTACATTGGCTCAGCCACTGGAGTTTCACAGCTTCCTTTACACCGCTGTGATGTGTATGGAAAAGCATGTGCTGAGTGTTGCCTTGCAAGAGACCCTTACTGTGCCTGGGATGGTTCGTCTTGCTCACGTTACTTCCCCACTGCCAAGAGGTAGGGACAGTTTCAGATGTCTGCATGATTTGCTATTTGTTTTAACTGATGGTCTCAATATGACCAGAGGGCTTTGGAGATTTTTCATGGGATGGTTAACTGGAGCGCTTTCTCTTCCAAAGAAAACATAGTTGTGGGAGTTACTAGCAATATGAAGTCTTGGTTGATTTAAAGTGAACACTGCTACTTCTTGGGTTGGCTTAAAAAGCTGTTGTAAGAAAAGATTCAGAAAAGAGTTGTCTCTGAAATGGATTCATAACTTTATAATCAATAATAAACAGTAAAAAGAAAAAAAAATCCTGTTCTCTAATATGAGGAGGGGACTTGATATTAAAGTAAAAGAACTACTTGCCCAAGTAAATTATCCTGCCTTTTCGTGAATTCTAATTCAAAGGAAGTATTTTTAAAGTGTTTGGACATGAATGGAAAGTTATTTTCTAGTGATATATAACATTATTGTTATTATTCAAAAGTATAACTTGTATGTGTTGATGTGTGTTTATGTGCCACCAGATCAGAACAACCACTATTTTGCATTCATGCTACATTGATGCTAAGGTTTTGCAATGCAAAGGTTAAGGGAAAACAGACTCTGCAAGTGAAAAATGTAATTTTTATTAAAAATTTACAAGTTCTAGTTGCCTGACCTGAAGATTTAAAATAATATTTTCTTTGCCTGCCTTTATCTCTGAAATTCTTTCTCTAGTATATAAGCTAGACACTGAACAGCTCTTACCTACTGAAGTAGAAATTAGGAACAACTGAATAGCTAATCACTTGCAAATGGGAACAGACATTGGTGTAGTGTTGAGATTCCCATGACAAATTGGCTAAAATGATAAAAAAATGCTCACATTAAAATCAAATATGCCAAACATCTTGCACTTATGAGGAAACAAGGAATCCAAGAGTTTATATATATATAAGGGCTTATATTCATAGAATTAATGATAGCAAATACTTAGTTGAGAATGTCACAACTCTAAATTCCAGGTTTGGATTGGTTGTTGCAGGACATTCAATGTGTTAAAGGGTGGGAAGTAGCACTTGTGTCACAGACTTTTCAGATGGAAGGGATTAGAATTTCAAGGTTTGCATTACAATATATCCTAAATACAGATGACAAAAGAAAAAATGTTTATGAAACATCAGGTTCTGTTTTTGAATCCAGAAACAGAGTTAGCCTGAGACAAATTTTTAATTAAATTCTTTAGAAAATAATTAAAAAGGAGAAACTGAACCCATCCCAAAAGAAGAGCTGGTCAAATTTTCTCAGCTGCATGGGCTACATTCAAATCTGTGGTGGAAACACGGCGGTTTCTCTGGAGGAGGAGGAGAAAAGAGAGAAAAGGGAACAATGATATTTTCAAGGAGAGTCTAAGATTAATTTTATCTGAACGTTTCAAGGGTTAGAAGTCAGCGTGGTTAAGTACTGCCTCTGAGTTGAAGGAGACATTAAGTTCAGGAATCACTGAATCACTCTTCTCTGCTACCTCCCTATTAATCTTCATCCCTGAACTTCTTCCTTTCTCAGCATTCACTAGCACCCATTCTCAGCCCATCTCAAGACTCACAGAGCGCATCATCCTGTCATTCATCCGCTTACACTGATGGAAGAAATAGAGCTCTCTGTATTTTCCTTATCTGTCTCTCCAACTTTGATATTAAAGAGCAGACCAAGCTCACTGTTGCCGTCAGCATAAAGGGACTGGGACCTCTTCTTAGAGACTGAGAGGCAGGGTTACTGGGGCTAAACCGGCTTGCACGGTTACAGGAAAACCTTGGGAGCAGAATTTACTTTTCTTGAGGCCACTATGAAAGAATAAGTGAGCCCTAGGAGGCTGAGATCCTGACAATGCATTCAGAAAAAGCTGCTGTCCCCTGCTCCTTCTCCCCATTTTCCCTTGGCAGCAGCAGCAGCAGAATAAAGGTTTGTATTACTGAGGGAGAGGATCCTTTGTTTACCTGGTATCTGCTGTACCCACTGCCTCAAGCCAGCTTTGAATGCATGTATGACAAAATCAGCATTGCTGGAAGTAGCTTAAATGTCAACATTTTCCTAATAATGCATCCTTTTATTTTTAGGCTCCGAAAATATTGGGAAAGTTGAGTCCTGAGGCAATTGCACAGATGCTTTACTAATAGTTGGTTTAGGGTTTTGGTTTTTGTTTTGTTTGGTTTGTTTTTTTTTTCTTTTTCAAAAAGGAGCTTTAATGAGCCCTGATTTTAATTTGTTTTTCTTTCTTTGCGTATTTTACAAGTCTAAATGACAATTCAGAACTCCTGTAGTATGACCACTTAACTTTACCCAATGCAGATGTGTTCTGGTTCATATTTCATAAATCATCATGTTGATACAATGGTGATATGGACAACATTTTCCTGAGATTCTAACTAAACATCTCATCCAAACACCATTGACAGTAATATGAGTCATTCCACAGACTTCTTTTCTACAAATAGTATCCTATAAATATGCCACATTTCAAAATTTAGGAAGGAGTAACAAAATTTTATAGTTCCTTATGTTTTGGTGTATTTTTATGCATTGGTAATGAGTAATATGACGATGATATCTGAAATTAGGATTAGTACATTTTTGAATCATACTTCAATCAACAGAAGGTTCCTTCTTTATAAAGCAGGCTAATTCACTAGGATAATTTTAAAGAAGTTTTTATTCAGAAAGATATAGAAAATGCACATTCTGAATTGGTTTTGTTTTTTTGGTTTTGTTTTTTTTTTTTTTTTTTTTTTTTTTTTTTTCCAGACAAAACCCTGTTTCCATACTTCACATAACTAATTTAAATTTTCACATTTCAGTAGTTTTCATTGGGGAAAAAAAAAAAAAAGGTTAAAATCTTTCAGCCAAGAGGAGACAGCTGTGCAGTTGATCGTGTCTCTGTGAGAATTCTTAGTATGTGCTGATGCTGAGCTGTTAGTGAGAGTCTGCAAACAGGACTAGTGAACAGAAGAGAGATCGTCTCTTTACTGCAGAACAATGGCTTTTTAAAAATCTGGGCTGTTGTCACAAGGGAGTGACCAACAGTGCTTTTTACAAGGCTACTTGACTTTTGCATATCCGTTGCTGGATGCCATAATCTGAAATCACAGCATTGTTCAGCAGCCTAATCCTCTTTGTTCTCCTCTAATTTTGCAAGCCCTCAGGCTTTCTCTGATTCTTAAAGTGCTCACACTTGAAACACATCTTTGTTTGCCCTGTTCTTTTTTTTCTTTTTTTTTTTTTAATATGAAACGCTTTTTTCTGGCTCAGTTGAATTTTGTGTTACAGCTATTTAAATAAAAATAGGAGCAGACAAAGAGAGAACAACAAATGCAAAATAAAACTGTATTTAACAGCTTTCTTCTGTGAAATACAACATTTTTTTTTAGCACAGATCAATACATTTTCCAAAAGAGACAGTGGAAATCAAGCTGGAGAAAGAATATATTATAGTAAATGGACATACAATAAAAGCTAGAACCCAGACTCAAGCTACAAAGGATGAAATACATGACATTTCAGAATATCCCTATTCAAGTGTTTTATTCTGTTTATTCTAAAGACAAAGTAATTTGCAACAGTTTTGGAAAAAAATTTGTCAGAAACGTTTTTATGAGATCTGTAGTTGCTGAAATGATCCATGCATTTTAATTTAGATTTTGTAGAAAACACAGCACTTTCACATTCTTTGAAAGCCATCCATCCTAACATTTCATTTTAGCTAAAAGATGCCATAACACTTAAAGAATTCTGTACTTGCAGAAAAACTCTAGCTTCTTCATGTTTTTTGATGCATGTTAAACTATATTGTATATACTTTGATCCCTTACCAGTCGCTGTATCTATGAATCAAGCAATTAATTTGTCTGTGGTCAATATTGTCAACACCGTTAAAATGAAGTTCATAAGCTCAGTGTAAGAGAGATATATTTACCAGTTTCTGGAGACTTTACCTGTAAGTATAAAGGCTGGTTCTACAATCCATGATAATGCATAGGATATTATAGTAACAATATTATTTCCTTCCTAGTGTTGTTTAGGTGCACTTGTGACCTCTGTAATTATATATATATTCCATTTGTTGCTCTTCAGTCATGGCAAATGTGAATGCTGACCACTGAGAAGGTCATTAACAGTTTTCAAACATGATATTTGCAGACGTACTAGACGACAAGACATCCGAAACGGAGACCCACTTACCCACTGCTCAGACCTGCAGCATCATGGTGAGTTATGGATATGAATGAAGTACAACTAATTTGTATGTAATTTACAGATTGTGCATGAGAAGAGTAGGAAGCACATGAATGATTTGTTGGTGAAATTGTCTTGAACATCTGGGAAAGATTAATATAATACATCATTATCCCAATTTAGATTGCTTACAAAGGCCTGGATCAGACACTAAAGACGAGGGTTTTGGTTTTTTTTTATTTTCCTCAAATTAACAGTTTTAAGCATTTTAATTTTTCTGCTTTGCTTAGCTGATAGTACTATACCACCAGGCTAGGCATATTAGTCAGAAAAGAGTCGTATCTCCTTCAGAACAGGAAGAAGTGTATACATATTTCTTCATATAGTTTGCATAGGATGACAACCAAGCACATAATTAACCACCTTAGCTAAATGTGGAATGGTCTTTGTTGTAGATGCCACTTTATCAGCCCTTAAGATCATGATGTTCCTTGCCATAGGCCTGTCCCGTGTGCGTTCAACATGGATTTTCCTCAACATCTTTTGTTTTTGTTTTTTGTTGATTGTTTCGTTTTCATAGTGTATTGACCTGATCTTCCTTTCTTATATTGCTTGGCTAATAAACTTCTTACAGTTACTAATTTGTTGCCAAACTCTTCAGAAGAACTTCACTCTTAAAATGAATAATGTCCATTTTGCTCTAAGTGAAGAGAACACTTAGGCAATACTTCCCTCTGCTGGAAAAAAAAATGATTACTTATGTTTTTGATACATCTATAATAACAGTTAAACCACTGGACAAATTTTTGGGATAAATAAAAAAGAGGTGGCTGAAAATGGAGGCACCTCAAAACCCTCATGTCCTTCCATCCTTCCAGTCCTTGTAATAGCAAGAATGATAACTAGTCCAAAGTTGTACTTTTGTGTCAGCTATACTTCACCACCACGATGTTTAAGCAACAGCTTTTTCTATCTTCCTTTTTAATAATTTGAAACTTGCAGCTAACATTACTATAGCTTTTCTTTTTACTTGATTGTCAGACTCAGGCCAAACTACCCAGAGGGGAAAAGAGTTTGGAAAAGTGCATGAATAGACTATGATCAATATGCAGTTGTCATGTTTTGAGAACTCATGAATGCACAAGTATTTCAGATTTGAACTAGTCAATGTGGACTAGCAGAAAGTTCACAAATTTCCAGTTGCGTGATATCTAGTAGAGCTTATACAGTGCAGATGAGACCATCTGTATATTGGGGCTGAGATGACATTTTCAGTTCCCCAATAGAAAAAATTCAGCAGGCACTACATGTGGATTTTCTTGACAGCAGAAGCACATCTCAGCTTTATCTTTTTCCTATCTGGGCATTTTATTCATGAGTAAGATGATGGTGTGGGCTACATGTCCATTGTTTTTAACATTCTCTTTCCCTTGTGAGCCGTGCTGTATACAACTGTAGATCTGTTCTTTATCTTCGTAAACAACAAAAGAATTTCAAAACACTTCGGTTTTTATATCTTCCCATATTTGGTATACATGTTTGTCTCAAAAGGTATCTTCTGTCCAAAGGGAAGAGAGTAATCCAGTGCAGTTTTCTCATTACAATAATCATGAGAACTTAAGGTCAGGAAAAAGCTATTATGTGGTACACCTGATCACAAGGAGCTTTAATGCAGCTTTGTGAAAATGGGCAAAGAAAGTATGAGATAAGATGTCACTGAAAATTTTACTTAATGTTGAAATGAAATGATTAGAAGTTATTATAAGTATCAGTAACTTATAAAAAATACTGAGGAAATGCAATTCCAGGTCCTAAACTTTGTGGATACACTGTCAAAATACTTAATGAATGTTTTATATTGCTCTTGAGTTAAATTTTTCTCTAAATTAATTCTGAGATGTAAATCTATAAGATTTTCCTGTATTTACTTATCATTTACACATGATCATGTATTGTACAGACAGCTGCATGGCCCACAAACATTCTATGCTCACTTAGGCTGAGTTTTTTTCCTTGGTTGTGACCAGTATTTTCCTGGACAACAGATGAAGAATTTGGTTTGTCTATAGCCAAAAATAAGATCCAGCAATCATTTACTACTTCTCTACACATTCCTTTGCAGTAATTGCCAATTGATTCTACATGTGAACCAACAGAAACAAGGAAAAAGAATGATCTCTTAGTTTATGCTTCAGTTTTAAAGACATTGCAAAACTTACTTTGATATCATTCTGAAGCAATAATGTTTTTAATAAGGTTTAGGTAGCTCTTTCAGTTGCCTTTTTGTGCAAATGTATAAGAAGCAGTATAAAAATTACTACATAGCGACATTAGAGGGAGCCAAGGATCCTTAGCTTTACAGGTGTTTGACCAGACATTAATGCTTAACTCTAAAAGCATGATCACCTTTGTGTCAGCTAAAGAACGTTTTGGTTTTTTGGGTTTTTTTGCGTGTACCATACTAGTACTCTCAAGAAATTAATCAAGTTCTTTTTTTTTTTTTTAAGATTTTTTAAATGGATAGGCACTTATTTTTAGGTGATTTATCCCAGGGGAAGCTCAAAGAATCACTCTGGATTTAACTATATAGTGACATGCATTAATCTGCTAAGCAATCTTGGTATAAGTACTTTGCCTTTCATACTTCTTCAATTATGTAAGAAATTATGTATTTAAAGGATATTTATCAAGGTAGTAAGCTGATACTCCTGTTGGGTGAGTTTTGGGAATTTCAGCTCTCAGACAGGATTTTGGGTTGAATCTCATAACCAACTTCATGACTTTTATAGTTTTCTAATTCCTCCAGCTAGTCTTCTGAACTTCCCAGACTTTCATTCTTCCTTCAAGTCCCAGCTTCTCCTTTAGTCCCTGAACTGCACTCTGATCCTATGATTATTCCGTCACTCTGCTTACTTTCCTGCACACAACATGCTCAATATTACATGAACTTTATAGACATTTCTGGACTTGCTTTCTGCTCCCTTAAATCATGGAAATGGGATTTGAGGATCTCTTAAATCTATCCTCCTTCATGCATGACTGTTGCCCATGTTATATTTTCTGGAGCTATGAGGAAATTTAAAAAGGGCTTCTGCCACTTTCCATGGTGATCTTTAACATACTAGAATGCTGTGGACCAATCCAAGAAAACACTTGGAAGTTTGAAATAATGTCAGAGTACCCACCTTCAAGGTAACTTCCATGAAAACTTGTGACTAGCTTCTTAGATACTAGGTACTTAGATTCCTAGGTACCTAAGTTTTCCAGAAGAAACTTCTCTATATACTTAAAAATATGTTGCTACTCATGGACAACATGACTTTTGCCAAAGAAATACCTATTTTTGTTGTTTGCACTGATATTTAGGATCTAGAAAACTGTCTCCTTGGATCTAATGAGACCAGTGTTACATATGCTCTGCTCCTGTATAATTCACTTGGACTATGCTGTGTTCAGGAAAATATAGTCAGGTGGTGCTGCAAGGCACCTAATGAGTAATCTACTGGTTAAATCAGGTATTTAGGATGTGGAAGAAGAGGACTCGAAGTCCACTTAGGCTTAGGAGATTTACTTGATAGCTCTAATTGCAATACAAGCATCCAAACTATTGGATTGCTCTTGTTGAAGTCGGACCATTCTGCAACCATGATTCAAAGGTCATGGAGCCTTGAAGAGAGGAATTGAAATAGACTATGCATCCTAGGGTGTAATCTCTGTGTTTCCATCCTTTATTCTGGAAGCCCGTAAATCTCTGTTTCACAGAAACGCATCACTGGAGCGGTAACGTATGTGTCCCAGGGTATAAAAGGGGACATTTCCTTCTGACTGTCTTATGTTGCAGCCCTACGTGTGCTATCTGTTGTGAATCCCAGCTCAGATATCAAATTGCCTCTTGTGGGGAAGGAACTTTGGCTGCCTGCTCAGCCATGTGAATTCTGTTCCTAAATGAGAACACTCAGCTGGAAATAGAAGAGTCAGGACATCAGTCAGTCAGCCTTTCACAATATTGAATCTGGACCTGCGAGTTATCAGCGAATCATTTTAATTTCCAATCTTTATCTTATCACTTCTAGTTACATTCAGTTAATCTCTTCACATACTTCCAGTTCCTCTGTTTCGCTGAGACAAATTCACCCATGCTCCATCTCAGATCTTCCACTGATACCCTTGGCGATATTCTCTTCCGGCTGTCTTATCCTTCTCTTGCTGCTTTTCTTTCTAATTTGTTCCTCCATTGCTCCCCATCTTGCTGGCTCAAAGCTGCACTGACATTCTTCATAGGGATGTGGTTTCTGGAGATGTCATAAAAGTTATTTCACTTAGTTGTTTACATAGCACCTCACAATTCAGCAGAGGAAAGCAAACTAACCCATTCCCTATTTGTTTAGTGTTAATAGGCCATTTGGTGTTTTCTTACTGAGAACAGGGCAAGCACCCGTACCTATTCTGTCCCACATCCCTTCTCCCATCCTTTCTCAGGGCTGCAAGTCATTATGGAAAGACATATGATCGCTGTATCAACATACACCAGGAGCTCAATTTCATTTTTACCTTTGGTTCAGTGATCTACCAAACAGCCTGTGTTTGCTAAACAACATGGCCGATATGATAAAGGCACAGTGAAAGCAAATGAAACTTCACAAAGGATTTATCTCAGAAGATTTTAATTAGGCAGAATTTTTCTATTAAAACATATCAAAAGAAGCTCCTTAAAAATTTCCAGTGCTAAAGATCAAAAGTGGAAAATGGAAAGAAAGACAAATAATGGCAAAGAGACAGGAAACCTCGTGAAATCAACACAGTGTTAAATAGTTAACCGACCCCTTCCTCTCCAGGATTATTGTTCTGTTGCCATTTAAGTCCATAACATCATTTTAAATAGCTAAAGTGGAAAGTTGAAATATGATGCCTTACAGCCTCTGTGGTATTGGAGAAGAATCAAATGCCATATAAATCCTATACCTATGTGATATTTCCAGCAAGTTGATGAATATCTTGAAATGTTGTTACAAAAGGAAGTAATTTATTTAACTTTCTTTTTCCCCTCCCATAATATCTGGTTTATTAACCTTATTACATTTCCATAAATTATATCAGTATGAGGGGAAATGATTAATTGAAGATTGTTTCCTCAAAAACACTATTTCTAGTCATTAACAGCTTCAGCAAACTGCAGTGCCATATAATCTAAACACATTATACTACTTTTAAATAGCCTCTTGTTTTATTACTTTGCTCTAAAGTATTATGATCATAGTGCCCAGGAGGCATCATTACAGTCATTCTGCAACTACACCCTGACTTTTCTCACTGTATACAGTTTGCTATTAAAAATTCTTGTCATGTCCTAGATGTTTTCCTTGATGAATAATAATAAGGTTTACACAAAATTTCACAATGAAATTCATTAGCTTCACATATTGAGATGTTAACAGCTGTTAGGATTTCAAATACAAAAATAGCAAAAAAAATTAAAAATCTACAAGGGATCATTACAAAGATATAGATGTTGATGGAAGCCTTCCAAATATCATACTGATATGAGGATTTTTTTCTTATAAGGTTTTAATCTTTAAACACCTTTAGGGAGCCAAATCTTTAAAAAAAAAAATAAATTCACTTAGTAATTAAGATTTTTCTTTCCTGGTGATTTTAATTCTATATTTCCTTTTTTTTCCTAATTTACAGATAACCCAAGTGGTCAGACTCTTGAAGAAAAGATTATCTATGGAGTAGAGAACAGCAGCACTTTTCTTGAGTGCAGTCCAAAATCTCAGCGTGCCGTAGTCTACTGGCAATTCCAGAAGCAAAACGATGACCGCAAAGAGGAGGTACAGTAGAAAAAAAATTAAAAGATACCACTAGTCTTCTCTATGAAGATATACTTGAACCTACGTCCTTCCTAGAATAATATCTGTTTGTGTTTTAATTTAGCAGAATTTCTCTGGAATCTTATAATTTCTGTTGCTCTTCACTGCTCTTAGGACCATAAAACACCATAAGCTCTCTAATAGGCTTCACAGACTATTACATCATCAAACACTCATATCTTTTCACTGATCAGACCCTCTGCAAAACACACTGGTTTTCCTTTAGAGATCTCAGAAATTAAAAAAAAAAGTAGCATACTATGCCACTTAAAGCATCATATAAGGATTATGCTGAACTTAAATATTACAAAGACCTTAAAATTGCTTCTGAAAAAAAGTCTAACTGCATTCATTTAATTATACTGTTTGACTGAAACATAGTCTAACAGGAGTGTTTCCTATGTACTACATGCTGTAAGGCTTTACGGCAAATAAGATGGAGATAGAATGAAGAACTAGGAAATGTAGTGGACACAAGGGTATGAAAACTTGTACATTTTTTTCTTCAAAAGCAATGCTCACTGACTTCCTCTGCTTGCGTTACCTAAGGTGATACTTTATTTTTCTCCTTCTCTTGTTACCAACAGTCTTATGTTCCTACTCACCTTGGCTCTCAAGTCATGTTACTATCAAGCTAGGGCACACATATATTAAGAGAATAAAGTACTCGGTAGGTAGGGATATCGAGGTAGGAACCAGGACTTTTTTTGTTGCATTGAAGTGTCTATAAACATACCCAAACTACTCTGAAGCATTTTTTTTTTCCAAAATATATACTAAATACTTAGTTACATTAGCAGTTGAGACTTTTTTGTTGTTTGCTTTGTTTGCATAAGTAGTAAACTGTTTAGAATTTATTCTTGGTGGAGAGAGCAGCAAACAGGTTTGTACCCTTTCTGTCTGCAGCAATATATGCATTTGAAGAGTGAAATTATATTCTAGATATTAATTAATTCTGAAAAATGCAGTATTTTGGACAGCTGTTTTTTGAATATAAAAATTTTTATATGTAATCCTTATTATGTCTTTGTAAATTCTCCACTTATGCAGAACCCAATTCTGTGCATAAGGGCTTTTGTAGTAACAAACAATAGGAAGACAGAGGACCTTTCACACAAATATACCTAGGCTTGACTAAATGGTAATGATAAATGTGACTTCAGTAATACAGCCAAATGCATTCATGTTGGCTCTACTGATTATAGGCTTGCATCTTCTGCAAGTTCATCTAACAGAGCTGATACAAATCTTTGTTCAGCAGAAGTAGGGACTAAGAGATAAATTCTTCATCCCCCAAACTCTTGCAGTACATCAGTAGTTTCTCGAGAGTATTTGAGCCTTCCATAATACAGATTACTGGCAAGGGGTTTTCCATTCATTTGGGGATTTTTGGCCAAGTTTTACCAGCTGAAAGGAGCAGTACTAAGGAACTAGTATGGCTAGAGGATAATGTTGAAAGATAACTATTGAAATTACCACTTTTTTCCAATACAGATAAAAGTGAATGATCACATGATCCGGACAGAACAGGGCCTATTGCTACGAAGTCTTCAACGGAGAGACTCTGGTATTTATTTTTGTCATGCTGTGGAGCATGGATTCATGCAAACTTTGCTCAAAGTGACCCTGGAAGTAATTGATACTGACCACCTGGAAGAGCTGCTCCATAAAGAAGAAGATGGAGATGCTTCCAAGACCAAGGATGCTACTAATAGCATGACCCCCAGTCAAAAGATCTGGTATAGAGACTTCATGCAATTGATCAATCATCCCAATCTCAACACAATGGATGAGTTCTGTGAGCAAGTTTGGAAAAGAGACCGCAAACAGCGCCGGCAAAGGCCTGCCAATGCGCAGGTGAATACAAATAAGTGGAAGCACCTACAAGAGAATAAAAAAGGGAGAAACAGGAGGACCCATGAATTTGAGAGGGCACCACGGAGTGTCTGAGCTACATTACCTCTCGGAACCTCATCCAAGTAGAAACTTGTATAGACAGATAACTGGAAAAAAATGCAATATTCATGAACTTTTTCATGGCATTATGTGGATGTTTACAAGAGTGGAAAGTTCAAACAATTTCCACCAGGTTTAAATAAAATCCATTTCTAACTTTCCTAGTAAATCCTTCCTATCTGCTCTGATTCTAAGACCAGAAAGACCAGAGTTTCAAGGATGATAACTCATCCGGACCTAGCTTACTGCTCAAAAAGTTCTGCAAGTGTTCAGCAGGCAAGTTTTGCTTTCTCTTTTGCTGAGATACAAACAAAATGCTGTATTTCATGTTATCATCTTAAAGAAAAGAAAAACAAATCCCACCTTTCATCATCAGCACTACCATTTCTAGACTTATATATAAAACTGCATGAACTCATTAAGCTGATGAACGTCTAAACATGTGATTGGACACAAGGATTTTGTTCTTGTTTTGTCTACCAGTTCTCCTGTTCATATGTACTAGAAGAGGAAAAACAATACTGAATGAGATTGTTTGTGGAAATCTGAAAAACATAAGCCATCCAACATCTGGAAGAATAAAAAATGTGGAGTACACTGGCCTACTACTGATACTTCTTTCAGCTTTGATCTAAAGATGTATTTTATTAAAACTATAATTTAAATGTACCATGAAAAATATGCAGCAAGCATTAGCTCTTTTCTAAAATAGATTAGACTTTTTGTCTTAGAAATATTGTACTTTTTAATTATTGGTTTAGACGAAAAAAAAAAGACAGTTTCGAATTATGACCTACTTTACTCTCTTGTTTCGAAAATCTTCCAGGGGAGCTAGTCACACTGCAGTTAACCTCCTCCCCTCTGTCCCAGTAATCTATATGACATATAACTTCAAAGCAATTTTAAAACTAAGCTATTTTAACATGAAAGTTGCTGTATAGCATGGAAGTCTTCTGCATTTTTTTTTCTAAGTATGGAATTTGAAATTTGAAATTTGTATAATACCTTACTATAGATTGAACCAATGAAGAGGAAAGCATTGATTTTCAGTTGTATATTTTTTTTTAATTCAAAAAAGTAAATAGCATTAAAATACCATGTACTAATTACACTCTTGCTTTCTTGGTTCATAAATATGTGTGAATGCTAATATTTAAATACGGTGGCTCATAAACTCATATATCCATGAGCAAAGCTCACATTCAATTTAAGGAGTTTTGTTCCCAGCTCAATGGTAGAAATATGTCCACCCTACTGATTCTTAGTGCTCCATTCTTTCTGTGAGTCAGATCACCCAAATGCAAAGAACCAGCACTAGGCCACACAAATCATAGCCTCATAGCCAACTCTCTGTTTTAAGATCTAGGGGACAGTTTTATCTGTGGGTGAAGTCTGCTGCAGTAGTAAATTGGTGAAGTTCAGCGTAAGACTAGTTTATACTAACAGATAATTTGGTCCTGCACTTCTGTCTTATTCTGTATACAGGAGAGCAACAAGGTAAAACAGACAATGTGCTTGCACCATAAATGTCAGTTTAGAGTTATAAGCAGTGGATTTATTCATGTCAGCACAGATGTGCCTTTGGTCTCCAGTTCTATGGTGTCCAGTTCTTTTGAGGTCATCTTTCTCCAGCCTTCCATATTTTTGTCTTGGTAGAGTCCATAAATCACATCATTTCAAGTAATGTCATAGTGGGGAAAATTGCTAGAACAAAGTTCTTAATTTGCTAAAGGAGCTTTTATATAAAAGTGTGTCTGCATTGATGTCTGATCCATTTTGTTGTTATTCGTTCCAAATTCTTTAATTTATCAATCACTACACTATCAACCTTATCAGACACAGTATAACACAACTGCTATGACAGCTTCTCTCACAATATATCCCAGTCTCCTTGCCACTCACTAATTCAAGTAACCTTCCAATTAGTGAAGCCTTGACTTCTTGCTTCCATAGCAATTGGATTTTCACTAATGACCCAGTAACTTTACTCTCCTTTGAATCTTTTACAGGGGATGAACTTGCAAGATATTTTGTCATTAATTTATTTAGGAAAAAAATTCATTGAATAGACCAGGACAAGGCTGTAAGGTCATCATTTAGGAAAGCACTTGGGAATTTAGTTTTAAAGCAACTTGAAGTCTCTCTTGTGTTTATCTTGACTCTTGTGAACTTTAATATGCCATTAAATTCCCATGCTTTCATGACGTACTGAATAGGCATGAATTAAAACATAGATTCAACTATGTGCTTTCCTGCATAGAAGTTTTAATTTTTCAACTCAGCTTATGATTAATTTCTGAGCATTGTTGTCAGCTGAAATATTTAATTGTAATCACAGAACAATCTTTAGCCTTTTGTGTAGGGCTATTGTGTACGATTGAATCATTGCAATCTTCTTTGTTACAAAACAAAACAGTTTTAAAATGAACCTCAGAAAATTCAATGGGAAAAATACAGATTGATTTCAACAGACCCTAAATGACTTTGTTTGCTTTTTAACATATTAATAGAATTGTTATCTTATTTTTTTTTTCTCTATCTTGCTCATAGCAACTGATTCTATAGCAACTTGATGCAAAAAAAAATCAAACCTTTCACCACACCTGAAGAAGAGACAGATTAAATTAAGTCAGGAGTCGAAGATGTTTTTCTATACAGAGGAATATAATCTGTGGGAACAAAAATACAGAGGTTGCAATGTTTTAATCATAACCTATCAATCTAATTGGACAGTTGATACAATCATATCTTACAAACTTCAATCCAATCCTTACTGACATGAGTGGTCTTTTTTATATCTTTGTATTTGTTCATATAAATAAGACAGCAGAGGATCAAGCCGGCAGTGATATTTTGAAATTTTCAGGTTCATATTATGGTCAAGTTAAAACAGCATTTAATACTGATGTGAGATGAAATTTTTTCAAAGAACATAGGCCTTAATGAATTCATATATAGAAAGATGCAACTTCAGAAAAAAATCATACCCTTAATTGTGTCATTATTGTTCAAAGCAACATAAGTTTTGAAGATAAAGGTAAAAATGGTATTTCTGCAAATTGTCAATAAAACCTTCTAAACATCCTGTAACAGACTTTAGAAAAAGTAAGCAAGAAGTTATGTTTAAGCTGGAGAGAAATAAAGGATTTCATTTATAACCAGAAAGATCTATTTTGATTTGTTTTAAGATATCCATTTGCAAGGAACAAAAACACATTGAATCTTATTCTTATTCGTCTACACTTTGCACTTGCATGGATCACTGAAGATGGGAATTTGTTCAATGGCTCCTAAAAAATGTATGGTTTTGTTAAACTATAACATCAAACTAAGAAAATGTACATCTTTTCAGAACAGAGTTAAATCTTCATGACCCAATAAAGTCACTATGTAAAAAAAGTAAAATTAAATTAAATGCATGTGAATGCGCATTTACTGATCCTTTTTATGTATTATTTAGTGAATATCAATGGTATGTGTTTAATAGTTCAGTTTTTGCTACCTACACATTAGCCAAAAGAGATGTAAATATTTTTGACTAGATAAGGAGGTACAGTGTAAAGTACTGTTATCTAGAGGTACTCCATTTCGGTGTGTTCAGCATAATACTAAAATTCAAGATTTTGCCACACAGGTGATAAGGTGGTTTATTTGCTATATCAGTGCCAAAGTTATGTGCTTTTTCTTTAAGTGCATTCCTCACTGAGTAGTAAATAATTCTACTTCTGTATTTATCACTTCAATTCAGATGGGAACTAGAAAACTGGAGAGAAAAAATGTAATGAAACTGCTGCTGTAAATTATTTCTTTTAGCATGTATTTAGTTGTTAAATAAACATTTCTTCCAAATATTTGAAGTTCGCTGTCTTGACTGTTTACATGGAAATGTGCTCTGTAACCTTCATGAGCATATGGAGTGCATTGTTGCCAATATAATGCTATCAATGTATGAGCTCTGTTTACTGGGCCGGAAGGGTTGCTATTTTTATTAATGGCATTTATTGCTTCTTTTTGAAGACTACAAACTACTAATAATGCCTGAAATGAAATCTACAAACTTATCTTCAGCCTATCTTTTGGCACAACTTCATGGGCTTCTGAAGATAAAACCACATGTGCACATACCCCGACTCTGCCCATGAACCAAACTGTAAATCAGCCTGGAAGACATGCAAACACTAGCAAGTTGCATACTTGATGAAATTCACTCTGTGCAATGCTAATGGCTTAGTACACCTACGCTACTTCCTTTTGGAAACAAGCTTGCACGGACAGCAAATAGAACAAATCAGGTTCTGTCTGTTATCGACATATCCTTGTATCCTCAAATAAACTTACCAGTGACTAGTATTTAGAAGTGACTAGGGGCTCTACCTAAAAGTAATATACCATGGCACTAATCATTGTGCAAAGAGCTAATGAGACAAATGTTGCCTTGGAAAGGATAAAGTTTAAAAACACCAGACAAGAAGTGGAGAAAAGAAAGTATAATTAGTTTCATTTGACAAATATAGAATTAAAGAAGCAACTAGTAGTATTTAATGATCACTAATCCATTCAGCTTTGCTCATGTTCCTTCCTGTAAAGCAAGGATAGAGATGTCCAGTTCAAAAGGATGTTCTAAGGATATTTTGTGGTTACCGCTGTCTTTCAAAGATGAAAATAAGCCCTCACCAGCAGCCAGGCAACTCAGTGGGATACAAAAGATGTCAGGAAGTACAACAAGGACAAAATGGATGTGTCAAGCCATGAATCCACTAAATGAAAGACCAGAGTAATTTTTTTTTGTCTGTCCAGTGCAGGGATTATGAATACTCACAAAGGATGACCCTTGTTTCTGGATGTAGCTACGCAGCATCCATTGCTAGAACTCCCTGTAGAGCACAGCTAAACTGATCATCCTCTGTTACTACTTTGCTACATTGCCAGGAATGTACAATACCTAGAGACAACCTTCATTGACACTGAGTAGGAAGAAAGAAGAAACATTTGGGGTTTAATGTTTATTTGTTCATATATCTCTATAAGCATATATATCTCTATATGCATATATATATACACACATACACATTTAAACTGCCAGCTTTCACTTTTCCCTAAAGTATTTGAGGCTCTACATGTAATTCTAGTGCATCTCTGAAGAACACGTTTGGCAGCCTCAGTTATAAATTGTTATAAATATTTCCTTTATAAAGACTGAAACACACTATTCTGTTTCCTTACAGGTCACGTTCACTGAGCTCCCCATCAAACATGCATTTAATAGGAGGTAAAGTTATGATGGCTTATTCCAAAACCTAAAACAAAAGGACTATTCTCTTCACAATGCTCAGTAACAGAATACAAGTAGAATAGAGTACTGGTGAACCAGTCAGCTTCTTTGGTCTCCATAAATATTCGTGTGAAAGTTTGGAGGAGCTTCATAGAAAAACTAGAAACTATGAAGAACGGGCCTAGTTTGGGACTTTTTTTTTGTCCTGGAATTTATCAAAGTTTGACATTTTGTTGAACTTTAGGATGATCTGAGCTAAATCCCAAAGCTCTAGTGAAGCCATTTCCATACTGAAAAAGTTTCACTTAGATTAAGAAAGAAACTTCCCTTTTTTTTTTTCCTAGTAGTTTTTCATGCCTTAAGGAAATGGGGCTCCTCTTACCTCAATATTAACCCAGAAAGGTCACTATATAGTTTCTATAGTCCTTGTTGAAGGCTACTGTCTTCTTCAACACTCATAGGGAATCCTGTTTCTAACAACCAGACCTCCCCAAGCTGCTCTGTGTCTGGGCACTCCAGTCAAACTAGTATGCAATTTATTCTTGCCACATCTGCTAGTACCATGAGGTACAATGCAAGAAGGTGTCTGTCAGGGAATTGTGAAGGACGGCAGCTCCCTCAGCTGGGGGTGGCAGGGGCTCCTGAGGATGGCAGGGCAGGACCTGGCAGTCAGGCCCTGTCCCCTGCAACCATGAGCAGAGCAGGCTGGAGGGCAGCCAGGGCAGCCCCTGCGCTGGGCTTCAGGCACCTTCCTGGGCATGAGGACTGAACATCAACCCATTGATGGACCTGGCTTGGCAGGGCCCATGGATAGGGCTGTGGTAGAACTGGAGATGGCATCTTATGGCTCCACTGAGACAGGGAGTGATGAGTCCAGGGGCTAGAATGAGGTCCTGGGCCATAGACAAGGTGGTGGAAAGCCCCAGGGGTGTGAAAGGACATTAGGGCTTCTAAGCACACTCAGGTACTGACAGTGGGTCAGTAAACTTCCCTGTAAGTCCTATGTCTCCTCTGTGGAGACTCAAGAAAGTGGGGCTGTGTCAGACTGGCCATTTGAGGCAGCAGGTCTTAGCAAGCAATATAGAGATATAGACAATAATGTGGTGATAAAGGCTAAAATATAAGAACCCTCAACAAATTCTAGGTGTGAGGAAGGTCCTGCTCCATACTGCTCTGTAATGCTAGAAGGCTCTCTGACCATGAGCTGGAATCTGGTCTTTGCAGCTAAAATAGCTCAAACAGTCTTTCCTGAATTGCTCTTCATCATAGTAGATTATTTGTCTTCCAGATTTAGAGACAGTTCCCTAACTTCTGAAAGCCTACAATAACCAACTGTACCCCAACAGTACAACTCATTGACCAAATGCTTTTTCAGCACATTCCGCATTACAGTCTGGTGTAAATGAAATCTGATGGTCTGCCCTGATGTCCTGGTTCTGGCTAGGATAGAGTTAATATTCACCTGAGCTGGGTGGAGAACTGAAGCTGGTAGCCCCTATGGCTGGGATAATTAATTAATTAGCTAACAGCTGGGGTTAATTTACCCAAATTAGCCAAAGGGCTATTCCATCCCATCTGACATCATGCTCAGTATATAAGTGAGGAGGGTGGTGAAGGGAGTCTCCTGTTACTTGGAAGAAACTAGGTGTGGAGATTTGTTGTAAGGCATTGTATTGTATTTGTATTCCATCACTGTTTTGTTTTCTTTTGTCATTGCTGTTAAATTTACTTTTTGTTCAATCTCAACCCACGTGGTTTTTGTTTGTTTGTTTGTTTACCAATTCTCCCCCTGTTCTCTCAGAGGGTGGGGGGGAGTGGGAGAGAGACTGTGTAGTCTGGTCCCAATCGGGGCTGAACTATGAGAGAACAAAACTCCTCTTTACATGCTTCAACATGGGATAACCCTGCATTATGTATTACTTTTGCACTTAGCACAAACGTATTAAATTAATTTCTGTGGGAGTTTCATGGTCATCCTTTCTTGTAAGTGTCTTAGTATGAATTATGATTCATACTAAAAGGTCAATGGAGATGCACATTTCTGCATGGAAAAAGGATAAAGAGACTCTCATAATTCTGGTAGATCCAGTACATGAAGTAAATACCAAATATGACTTGATTTGAACTTCTCATTTCTTGCTATAGCTGGGCAGGAGAGGAAAAGAGCAGACAAAAGAAATGCAGACATTTCAACCATGTTTTGCAATGACCAGTCCCTTAGGCCCTTTAGTTTCATGTCACTTTTTTTTCTGGTTTGTAGAACTACATAGGAAAAAGGCATTTCTATAAACTCTGCTTTCACTGAACAATACCACACTGAATGGCTCAACAAACCAGAAACAAACAGACTGTGCAAGCTCCTCTGAAGAAGGCTTAACTTTCCTCTTCTGTTTGTTATTCTATTACTGTAGTAGGGCCACTGGTGCTCTTTTCATTAGGGTTTTGTCAGCACTCCTATTATAAAGTCCTATTTTTAGGGCTTTATATTTTTGTCTCAGGTAATTCACTACAGGTTAATGATTTAATTATTATATAATATAACTATACAATTATTTGTGACTTACTCACATGTTGCTGTTCCTACAATATGTTCTGGAGTAGAATGTTTTCTTGCATCATGCCTGAGTCTCTTCATGTAAGCTGATTTTTAATAGCTGTTCTATATAAAGAAAATGTAGGCTTAACTCTTGCCCCTGTTTTATAGCTGTCCAATGTCCAGTACAGATGAAAAAGATTATTTGTGCTGTTTTGCAAATTAGATAATTAAGGAGGAATGATTTCTTTTGCTCTACGGTAATTTAAATTTAGAGGATGCAACTGATCTAGGCCTGTAAGGGCACTGTGGAATTTTTCACTGTATTTCCCTTTATTAATCAATTATGTGCACATACCATTATTACAAACATGCCAATGCTTCTAGAAATCAACAAGTTGTGTTTTTTGTCTTTAATGCTAACCAGTATACTTAGCTAGATCCTCATCCAAATAAATAAATCCGTGTGCTACACCACTTTTTTATTGACTGGAATCTGTCAAACAGTCAGGGTACTGAAAGGTATTAATTTCAATCCTTGTGCTATTCATTAAGACTCAAAATGTTGCTTGTGAAATCTAAACAATTTGATGTCATTATAAAGCATTTCAATATAACAGGGCTTCAAACTATGATAAATATTTCACATATTATACATCTCTGTGATCTTCATTAGCTGTAGGGGGAGAAATGGTTGAATGTAGAAGAATTAAACTATTTATAGCTAAGTTCACTGTTGCATGTCAAAATAACAGACACAATGCAGCTGAAAAAATCTTTATTGGATACTCAATAGAACACATGCATGCTCAGCAAATAATGATTCTTTGTCTCCTAGAAATTCTTCTGTTTGGCATTCACTCTGCTTTGACAATATGTTGGCATACTATTGCCTGATAGAAAAGCATTTCTGCAAATATTTGGAACTAGATCCTAAAGTCTTTTTTTTTTTTTTTTTTTTTTTTTTTGCAGCTCTTACATCTAGAAGAAGCTGAAACCTTAAATAAGGCTCCAGGGATACCATACTCAGGTACAGTGCCCTCGCAAATTGCAGTTTGCATATGATTGCCACGTAAATCATGATAAATCTTTCTATGGCTACTAAAAAGGTTAGGAGTGGGCTGCATATAGAAATGAAGAATACCAAAATATAATATCTGGATGATTTTTACTAAGAAAACATGAAAAAATATTAATATTCATAGGAAATAAGATAGCAAAATTACAGTTTCTATTAAAGTCTCCCTGTCTTCTATAATTTTGTTTTCTGTTATTTTCAAATCTAGGCATTTAAAGTTAAACATATTATTTCCTTTTTTCTTTCATATGAAAGTTACTTCTATTACAGGCATTGAACACTTTTGAATTTCTTGTAAGCCAGTTGCAAATATCCACCACTAAGAAGAGAAATGTTTGTCAAGGCCATAAAATGGACTCTACAGCTGCTAAACCTTGGCTCTTGGACTAGTTGGGTCAGTTAGATTTATATTGTACAACCAGCACATATATCGCAAGGAGGTAATGTGATCTGTTATTCTCTCAAGATAAGGCAGTGTCCTAGTATTTCCCCCTGAAACTTCCTTCCCAAAGTGGAACTTAATTTAGCAATGCCAAGGAACTGCATCCCTAATGCGTTATCTAGTATTCCAGTGACTTACCAGATATATGATCCTGAATGAAGTCTGCCATATTTTATCTCTGTCACTACTTTGGGCTTGGATTTTACTAAAACACCGGAAATCTCCAAAAGGATCTATCAGAGTCATCACAATAGTAGTAGAACTACAGTGCTAAAAGAATTAAAAATCTATAATATTTTCATAGTGAATACAAGAAGTTATTGGTAACCTCTAAAGACCTCGTTTTCTGTTTGAAGGGTGAATTGGTACATGCACATGCACTGAGCTCTTCCAATTCATTTGAGTATTACAGACCTAATGGACTGCTAAAAATCAGGAAAAGTCATTGGAAATGAATGAAATCTGCTTCTATCATAGCTCTTGGAAATTCCACCATTATCTTTAATGGAATAGGATCAAGGCAGGATTTGCGTTTCCTGCCGTGAGTCACTGAAAGCAATGGCTTGAGGCATTCAGACAAGGTCAGGCCCTGTGTGGAAATCTCTTTTGGTAGTGACTGAGTAGAAAGGGTTGTAGAAAGTGTGTTGCATATCTAGCACCATGAAGTATTCATAGGACATGTTTTAGCCCCGATTTTGCATTTGACTTTTAGATATAACAGCAAGAAATGTTAATTTTATCTCATTATTTGTTTTACATAAAAGTTTACATTTCTTTTCTACCTCTGGAATTATGTGCCAGTCTGTTGTCACTCAAAAGGTGAGTGACAACACTTTTCACACCAGACAATGACCCTCCAGATTTCTGCAGTAGATCTTGATGTTTGAAATAGACTTGTGGAAGAAAACTAAATAGAACTGTTATTTTTTCATATAAACACCTCTAGGGAATATAAGCCTCTAGTATTACCAAGAAGGATATTTTCACATCATAAAAAGAGCTCATTCTGAATTTTAAGCCAACTGTTTCTAGTCTGGGTTTTCTTTTTTTCAGCATCTTTCCTGAAACAATGCTTTATAGGAATGGATTAATATAGAAACTGCAACGCTGGCCTACAACATTGATGTGTGTCATTCAGTACCATATTTCAGAAGATAAGAAGTACTCGCTGCCTCAGAAGGAGGTGTGAACAGTTCTTCAATCAGCAGCAATGAAATAGCCTGCTCATAGGGGAACTTTGTTCCTAGTGCTCATTACTTAGATGATACCTTATGCATAAGTTTTCAAAGAAAGGTTTCTCTCTTCTTTCCTGAGGAATAAGGAAAGGTTGTTTGGAAGCATTTAGGGCTACTCGTTCAATTAGAAATAGATATAATCATGATAGAGCTTTGGGAGGCTGAAATAAATCTGCACCACATACATTAGCTTGCAGGTTAATACCTATGTACTGTAAACCAAAGTTTCCTCGTGTTTGACTGGATATTTTTCTGGATAATGTGGTAAACTTCTGTATTATTTTATGAATTATGTGTGTTTTTATTTATCTATTTCATCCTGTGCACGTGGTTTCTTAATGGTGTAAACAAAGCTGAATTTTCCTGTCTCAGGAATGAAAGGAGTGAATCCTACCAGAAGAAAGAAACAAAGAGAAGAGAGAGGGCAGAACTGAAATGAAACTGTTATTTTGCAGATCCAAGAGTCTGATTAGTTTCTGATAATAGCTAAGATAGGAGTTTCTTAGCTAAATTAAACTTCAGATTTCTTAAGAGGTTTTTTATTGACCCTTGAGGAACAGGCTTCATATTCTCTTAAATCTCTAAGGTACTTTAGGAAATCCATTTGAGAACATGCAATCATTATTAATTCTTCATAACATGAGTGTATATGAACAACTATGCTGAGTCAGACCAGAAGTCCATCTTGCTCAACCACTTGTCTGCAACACTGGATGAAAGTCAATAGGCACATAAAACTATAACAAAGAAGCAACTATAGGATAATTCCCTAGAATAATCTCCTAGCTTTCAACAGTGTGCATTTCAGGAACCTCATGGTCCAGAGGCAGTTTCTATGAGCCTCTGTTGACACAATCTTCTGTTCCATGAACTTGTGCAGTTCCTTTGAATCTATAAAAAAAAATTACCATCTACAATAACGTTTTGGTAAGTATTTTCACACCTTTAACTTACTATGTAAAGGACGATACATTATTTTACTTTTTCTGAACTTGTTATCTCCTAACTTCATTTAATGGCACCTCTCAAATTTGTACTGGAGCAGACCTTGAGTTATCAGTCTACAGTCACCCTCTGATTATCTCTTTTAAATAATTACAATAGAAGATTCACTCACAAATTGTTTTCTGTCACACACATGATAGTCCTAAAATCTAATTGCTTTTGAAGTTTAGTAATTGCATTCTGTCTGTCTAATAGTCTCAATGTGTTTCTGCTTAGATTAAATTATAGTTTCATTCTTGTTTTAACATTAATAGCATTTACTGTAGTCCAACAATTTTTCTGCTTGGAAAAGAATAATCTCATTCTTGAATATAAGACTCAAAGGTATACTCTATGCCTCCATATTGAGAAGTATTTTGCAGGTGGACAAATCAGACGAATAAATACAAATATTCCTGTACCCAGTTAGACAAAAAGGATTTTTATTTGGAAATTAAAAAAAAAAATAATCTGTATACATGTCAGATATTAAATGTTACTGGTCCTTAAAGAGATATTTGAAAGAATATGTATGTAGCATTCAGTAGCAGTTTTTATTAACTGATGTATATTGTAAGACTGTAAAAACACTTATGAATTACAAAGTTCAGTCATACAATGCACAAATAAGATGACCTGTACCAAATGTGTGATTACAGCTTAAAGCAAAAAAGCGTAGGTCAATATGGCAGTCAGCTGGGAAAAAGCACCAGACAATACTGAAATACTCATGATTACTCTAATAAGCAATTGCTTTAGCACAACAGCTACCCAACTACTGCTGAGTATTGTCATGTGAAATACGAAAAAATTCTAAAGACACTTTCATTGAAAGACTGTGTGAGAAAACCAATTGCACAGCTGAACTCTGTAGAACAATGCAAAAAATAGGAATATATGTGTATCATTATCCATTTTATTTTATAAGCATCATGGGAAACCAATTATGATGACAGCTGTGATAAGTCTTGGTTAAAAATTGTACTGATTATCACTTGTTTGAGATTATCCATATTAGGAATAACTAGAAAGAAAAATAAACCTGATTCTACACGCACAGTACAACCTAGTGTCTTGCTAATTTACTCTAATAGCTCTTTAAAAACAACTGAATTTAGTGAATAATCAAATGAAAATTATGTTGATAAGAAACCATTTTGCTTCTGTAAATACAATTTGCATCCACAGAAGGATCTGGATTATTTTATTTTGTTTTTTATATGCATGGCAGTTCCCACCTAAGTAACTTTCAAAATACTTTAATGACTTCATTGTTTAGTGTACGAATTTTTGGTTTTTTCCATGATGGGGGTAGAGGTTGTAGTGGATGTCACTGTATATATATGAACATTTAGCACATTGCCTGCAATCAGAATTCGGTGTTGGAGCAGAATAACAGATGACTGAAAGAGGAAAGACATCTGTATATATTTTCAACCACAGTGATTATTTATCTTGGCATTTGTTCATAACTATTAGATTAAAAGTACCTATTTATAAAAAGTCAACTAATTTTTAAAACTAAATTGAAGGATTATTTATTAGCTCCTTATAAAATAGTAACTTTTTAAATGTATTGTAGAGACAGCCAAAGTGCCTCCAATATTTAGTTTAAAAGCATGTATGTTTTTCCTAATCTTCTTTTATGAGTGATCCTTTAGTGGGCTCCTTTCAATATTACAAGAAATGACACAGCTCTTTGTAGGGAAAGAGTAATCAACAGAAAAATCACTTCTTAAACCACTTGGATTTCCCCTAGAATTTTTCTTAGTAAGTATGTCTTATTTTGACCAAACAGTGTGGGTTTTACAGTTATCACATCTTGACAGAGCTAGCAGAGCTGAATTTTTATTAATTCTAAGCAGTGATAGCAAAATTTTCAGGCATAAAACCAAATGTTACTTGGTCTATAAAGGCTCTTATATACCCTGTATCGTCAGGTCTTCATGAACAGATTTCTTTCTTCCTCATGTTATGTGTTGGAAACAGTGCTCTCACTGCTCTGCAGCTGAGAACTCAGGCCAAGGATAACCAGAGTGGCTGAGTAACATTACCTGAGTGGCTCAATCAGGAAATGAACCCACTTTTTCCAAGTTTGAAACCACAAGACTGCTCGTCCTTCCTAAATAAATGGGCTTGCCATACTTATTTCCACATGCTTTGTGTTTGTACTACCCCAGAATAATTTGCAAAATATATGACATCTAGAAAATAACCCAAATTCCTTACCACAATTTCTGTCTGATATGAAACAAGCTTGGTATATAATATAATGGTTTGATCTTTTTTTTTTCATATTCTCACTCATTTTAAAACGTATCTTGTTCCATAGCAGAGATTATATGTGGTATGAGTTCAAGCCAGCTCTGTATAAACTACACAGCATCTTTCAAACATATGAAATATATCTGATCAACTATCTGGGAAATATGATTTTTCCATATGGGTTAGTTTTCACGTAAGGGAGTTTAGTGTTTCTATGGAGAACATAATATGCTCAGACAAATATAATAGGTAAAGAGTTGCAAACCACAGAGTGGGAGAAGCAGGTGTCCAGTTGGATTTTCACATATGAAGGTCCTGAAGGTCACTGATGGTGATGAGGTCTCAGAGATTCCCAAATCCTCATAAAGCTATTCCTTCCTTTCCCAATACACTAATCTCCTACTGCTCTTCATAATACAGTGACTCAGAAATTAAGGTCTGCTTTTTCGTTTTTGTTTGTCAGAAGTGGACTAAATGACAACAATTTTCTGAATTACCATTTATTAGGGCAGAACAAGAATATTCAGGAAGGTCATCACCCAGAAGGATATTCATTTATTGATGTATCAATATTTGTCTTTCTGTTGTCAGACTAGAATGTCCAGAGAACAAAAACATAATGGTAGTAAAATTTACAGCAGGTATGACTTTCCCCACTGTCCTAAAATGGGAGCATAGAAAATTTGATCTCCTTGTCCAGCAGAGAACTGGACATTTCCCACAAAGTGATAGCTTCCTTCCAGATGAGTTGGTTGATCTTTGTCAGTTGTGTCTTATGCTCTCCTACCTTTCTTTCTGTTTATATGATTCAGTTTTGGTTATGATTCACAAGACGGATTTGCTTGGTGTTTTCCTTCACCTGGAGATCTCTTTGTAAATAATCCTTCATCTCTTGATATTCCCAGTTCCCTTCAATTAAGGATTGTTTCTACAAAAGAGAATGCAATCACTGCAGGGAATTGTCTGAGTGAGAAGATCCTGGAAACAAATAGAATAACCTTCTTTGATTATTTTACTACTGTTATTTCTTATTCTTAATGCAGCAGACTTGGAATAGCTTGTGAAGATTAATGAATACTAAAATTACTATGTTAATTGAGCATTGTAAATATTACTACTCATAAAGGGAATATATTAAGAACACTATATAGATGCACACTGGTTTTCAGATAGCCCCCTCAGTTAGCAGCATAGCCATTTGGCACGCTTTGATGTTTTCAGATTTAGCCTTTGGTAAATCTGCATCTGTTTTTTCACAGTAAAAATCGACTGAGAGGAGGAACAGTGAATATATTTTCTCACATATAATCAGATAACCCACATCCCTCCTCTTTGAAAATAAGATGAGCAGATAACCCACATCGCAAATCAGCTGGGATGTGAGAAATCACAGGCAGGGACACTGTTGGGAAAGAGGGAGCAGGTTCAGGTTACAAGAAACAGCAAGATACTGCTCAAGAAAAAGAAGAAAAAGGAAAGGGAAAAGAGAAAAAGAAAGAAAAAAAAAAAGGAAAAAGGAGAAAGAAAAGGAAAAAGAAAAAGAAAAGGAGTCATTCTACCTCCTTTATTTTTTTCCTCCAGACAGAAAATACATGCAGAGCTGTGAATTCGATGAAATACTTGAAACAGGAGGGATAACAAAGTAGTGATTTTGGTTGTTGTGTTGGTTTTGTTTAGTGAGGAGGGCTTCGGTGGCAGCTTCTGCAAGAAGCTGCTAGAACTTTCCCCTTTGTCTGGTGGACTTGGCTGGGTCCAGGGCCAGGGCCAAGCCAATTGGGAGCAGAATGTTCTGTGATAACGCCTCTGCAATAATGTATTTAAGAGGGGTGGGGGGGGGGAAGTGAAGAAGCAGAAGTGAGGGCAGAGAGGGGGAGGCACAAGCCTTGTAGGTCTTGCAGCCCTCACCCTCTGGCCTCCCGACGGCTGGCTGGCTGTGTCTGACTCTGCCCAGCCTGGCTGCAAGAAGTGGAGAGGAGATGTGAAGAGAACCTGAGAGGCGTCTGCCTGCCTGTTGTAAAGAATTTGTTGTGAGAGGAACGGCTGCATGCACCAAGGTCAGTGAAGAAGGAGGGGGTGCAGCCCATGGTGGAGCAGGCTGTGCCCCTGCAGCCCATGGAGGCCCACGGAGGAGCAGAGATCCCCCTGCAGCCTGTGGAGGACCATACGTAAGCTGTGGCTCTTGGAGGGCCTGCTCTGGGGCAGCTGTTCTGGAGGGACTGTACCCCATGGAAGAAATGACCCATGTTGGAGCAGTTTCATGAAGGACTGTAGCCCATGGGAGGGACCCCCTGCTGAAGCAGGGGAGGAATGTGAGGAGTTCTTCCCCTGAGGAGGAAGGAGTGGCAGAAAGTGACAAGTGATGAACTGACCATAACTCCCATTCCCTATTCCTTCCTGTGCCACTCGAGGCAGGGGGGAAGGAGGTAGTGATAATTTGAAATGAAGTTAAGCCCAGGAAGAGTGAGAAGTCGGGGAAGTTGTTTTTATTCTCTTCCTCATTATCCTGCTTTGGTTTTATTAATTGTAATAAATAAATAATTTTCCCCAAATCTAGTCTATTTTGCCAATAACAGTAACTTAAAGGATCTCTCCCTGTCCTTATCTCAAACCTCAAGCCTTTTTGTTATATTATGTCTCTGCCATTCCCTCGGAGGCTGGCAGGAGTGAATGAGAGACTGTGTAGCTTGGTCCAGAGCAGGGCTAAACTACAACAGTTGTGTTGGTCACTATGGTCACTATGGCTACTTGTAAAGAACAGATTAAGCATGCTGGTTGTATTACTGCTGGGTGACCTTGGCTGCATATGGCACAACATGGTACCTGCAGCACAACTGAGCTCCCTTCTCCACTCAGGACAGGCACAACCAAATTTCCTGTTATGAACAGCATTTTCTGTCCCTCAATCCATTCCTGTAACTATGGAAAGCCCTAGTTGAAAAGGGTCAAGACTGGAAGAGGACATGTATTAACAATTAGGCATTGTGGGGAATTGTGAGCCAGGAACTGAGCCCAAACCCTGACTCTTATTCACTTACTAGCAGACTAGCAAAACCCCATGAGTCCCATGTCCTCAAAGTAAAGAGTTGTAGGTGCCCAACTGTGTGAGGGATTGCAGTGATAGTCCATGTAGGGCCACTGTAGGAAATTACAAGCTTAAGAGTGCAGGAATGCCACAGTGTCCCAACTATGGACCACACGGTGGCATGTGTGAAGGATTTCAGTGATGGTTCATGTAGGGCCACTATGGGAAATTACAAGCTAGGAGGGTTGTTATTTCAGAGACGGGAACTAGGAGGGTTATTATTGAGCAGTATGTTGTTGCTATCTGGGAACCGCTGTTAGCCAGCAGGGCACGTAATTGGCAGGCCTTGTATGCGCTGGCCACGCGTGTGTCAACGCCTGGTCAGTACTCTTCCACTGAATCTGCTGAGGGTATAAACAGAGGTGGCTCAGAGCAGAGGGAGAGGGAAAGGACACAGAGCACACTCTACAAACAACAGGGGATGCCCTGAAGGTGCTGCGCCTACCTCCCTTCTCTGCTCTGACCCCGCTGATCATCACTCTCCTGCTCGGCAGTGTCTCTGGCTTAGTTGGGTTGGTGAGACTCTCACTAATATGCGAGTAACTGATTATGCTAGTAACTGTAACTGCTTGTGCTAGGAACTGCTTATGTAAGGCTATAATAGAGCAATAAATACTGTTGTGCCTTTAAATATGATATATTGGGTGAACTTTGTGCATAGGAATCCTATGAACTGGTTACACCAACTCAGTTTGGCTGAGCAGAATAAGAGCAGCTAAGATGCTGCTGTCCTTACTTTTGAATTAATAGTTCACTCCAAGAGAGATGAAGGCCTAAGGTCAGATCTTGAAACAGTGTCCATTCCAGTAGTTCAGTTCAAAGAAACTGACCTATGTCAAAAAAAGAAAACTGAAGGTTGAACCTTGATATTAGCATTAGTCTCTTTCAGAGGTCCTAGGCACTACACAGCTGGCTGAAAAATTTTTAATAAGTAGATCTTCACAAAATAGAAATTTGTATATTCTACTGGATAGTCTTTGTAAATACATTTTATTATGCAAGTAAGAAAAACAAGACCAGAAGTCATAACTACTACTAATAAAATCTGTCCTATACATATTTACTCATCCAGTTGTATATACTTTGCAGTCATCATCATTGCCACAGCTGGGTATGTTATTTGTCAATAGTGTATGAATTCAAAAGTATTGTAACTATTTTGAATAAAAAGTTGTCACCTATAACTGCAAAGCTTTTTCTCTTCTCTAACTTGACCTAGATGATGTTTATAGCAATCTAGAATATTAAAGGTGGAAAGAGAGTTTTGCTGCTGTTTCCTTATGAGTTTATCACCTGTCTTATTTATAAATAGAAAGTTTGCTACAAGGTAATGGCACATAAGGTCTGTTGAGATTTTTTTAGCCTTAGGCATGCTGCAGGGTGGATGATAGATTTGCCTCTTCAAATACAGTGTTGACAATACCTATCAACAAAGTCACTCAGAATATGGACATCTTTCACCAAGGACGATAGGCATGAGCTTAAAACAGCGACAGTAACTCACATTTCCTTTAGCACTTCTTGCACACCTTACTTTCTGGTGTGCTAAATACTTGGAAAGAAGTTGGTATATGTTTTGGTCATGTCTTAGTGGATGGTTGCTGCTGTCTGGGGATGTATTTCAGATGTGATAATTGCTCTTTAAGAAGTGTATTTTTGTACTTCAGTAATGTAGAATTAGGCTCCAGGAGGGCTTGCGTTCAGATTGCATTGATAAAACAAGAGAGAACTGTTTGCTCTCGGTCTCAGTTGTGCAGAAGGGTTGCAGTAACTTGTTGTACAGGATTTTATCTTCATCTGGTTGTGTTTTCTATTGATTTTTCTCTCTGGAGCAACAGAGGTGATAGCTGCATATTCTACAAGCAAATCCAAAGCTCTTGAGAAGCAGCCGCTTGGTAGGGCCTGAATTTTTCAACATATTACATCTGCAGTACAGTGCAACACTTTACCACATGCAAAACAAATGTACAGGAACAAGAAAATCAATAAGTATCACAGAAATATGCAGGATGATTTGGATAGAAACATTCAGATCTTGACATCTTAATAACATATGTGAAAAGGGAAATATTCTTCACACTGTGGCTTTAGGCATCTAATTTAGGTGACTAAACGATACCCTAGGCGCTCTTCTCCACTCTGCAGAGCTCCCGGTCACCGGTTCACCACTTCAAGCACCTCATCTACATAGTTCAGCTGAAATGGTGTGAATTCCTTACATTGTCTCAGCCCTTCACCTTGTATGAGAAATATGAGATACGGGATAAGGATATACTTTTAAAATTGCTATGGCTCTTTCCCAGTGATAGATATTTTGTTTTAAAGACCTAAGTGAGGGAGGAACACACTTGTGTAGTGTGCACACACTATTTTGTGGAAACATTCTTTTGCTAAGAACTATGCTTCTGTGGCAGGGGGTTCCTGTAAACTGCCACAGGTATGCATGCAGTAACTTCTTACCTAGACTGAGGCTTGGGGATCTGCATACCAGCTCATTCTTTGATGCAGATTCTTCTTTACTTGGAACAGCAGAGAACGATGCTTTTGGAGCAAGACTTTTTCAGAGGTTCATAAACAAGCAGTGACGGTTTTGCTTAGGATTTTTCATGAGATTGCCTTTCAAAGTGGTGTGTACTGGTCTTGTTATGTGGGTATGAGCTCTGGAATTACCACAGGTACCAAAACATCTAATGAATTTCCTTAACATGCCACATGCAAACAAAGGCGTGTCAAGAGCTCATTCACAAGCAGCTTACTTGTTCCTTCAGTGGGATATGGATGGGGAGACGGGGCAGCAGTCTCCTTATTAATCCTCACTGATTAAGCAGGGTCCTTGCTCTGTTGTTAAAGAGTTCTTCTGTAAGCTCTAAATAGCAACGTCAGGCCATACAGTGCCAAGCAGAAATCTTTACTGACCATGGATTTACTGTAGTATTTCATAGAGATGAGAAGGTTTCAGAATAGGCTCTACTTCCTTGAGGCTGAAATGCCAGGCAGCAAAAGGTCATCAGGTCATGATTTATCACTGGTAAATCATGACCAGTGATAATATTGCTACTTAAGGGTGACAGACAAAACAGGGAAAATTTCTGGGCCAGCTGGCAGGAGTGCGTCACAGAGAAGGGGATATCTTGGCAAGGGCATGGCAGGGGGAAGTAACTAGGGAGTGGTCACAGAATCTGCCACAGGTCCAAGGCATTTGCTGTGAGATTTCTTCAGCTATAATCTTACGGACATGCTGAGAACTGTACCAAGATCACAATTGCTACTGGGGCACCTGGGTTCTACACGAGATTTGTAGTTGCAGTATGTTAATCTGCCTACTCTGACTAACCATTTGCTTCTGTTTGTCCATCTGGACAAAAAACATCTCACAGAAGCATAAACAAGTCTAGTTATTGTTGAGGCAGAGGATTATTATTGTTTCAAAACATATTTGTCAGGAACAAAATATTCAGTCCCAAACTTAGTAAGGTAAGATTCCACATGGATTTCAGCAGGTTTAGAGACAGGGCTGCAACACGATACAGGGCATCTTGGAAAAATTCCCCAGTTGTTTTAAGGAGAAAGTGGAATTGTACAGGGAACTTCTGGTCAGCTTTTTCCAAGAAGTCTGGAGAACTTATTCCCACCTGGGGGAACTTGGTCCTACCAACTAATTTAAAGAACAGGAAAAAGGAAATTGCACACTGGCGGGGTTTACGCTAGACAATGGAGCAATCTCCTTATTGCTTAAACATGCAAGCTGCATACTTTTTACTCTACCTCTCTTTTGTCGTGGCACCCCCTCCCTCCCCAAAAAACCTGAATAAACATGAAAGATTGGCGGACGTATTATGTTTTACACTACAGAGCGTGGCTTTATAGGGCTTTGTTACATCTTGAAAAGATTAAGTGCACCTGCATGTGAAGAATCCCTACCCCTCTGAATAATCAGGCACCTCCGTTACTAGGGCACACGCAAAGGACACGCTTGGGCTGCAGTCTTGTAACAAAGCTTGAACAACTGAGACCGGATCCTTCAGTTTGTGAGGAGCAAGGCTGCCATCCAGCGGCATTTTTCCAGTACAAAACCCGATTCAACAGCAGCAGGGTGGAGAAAATGTTTATGTCCTCTTGGTTTAAACGGGGATCTGTTAATTCGCTAATTTCTTCCTTTTTTTTTTTTTTTTTTTTTTTTTTTT
>WHYT01017910.1:472233-515588 GCA_009806455.1 Tetrax tetrax | reverse complement strand
TTTTTTTTTTTTTTTTTTTTTTTTTTTTAACCTAAATAACACACTAGCTGCAAACTACACTGAGAAAAGAAAGATTAGCTTATTTTAAATAATCACTAGCTTTTGTTCTTGTCAACTTGGATTTTATACATATAACTTGACAATCATTCTGCCTACATGAAACTGTAGGTAAGCATAACATACTTTTAGTAAATACTTCATAGCTGAAATAATATTGTTCTGCTAATGTACGCGCCACATTTTAAAATGGAAGACACATTTATAAGCGGAATTCAAAGCTTGTGACTATCATTTTGTGTTTCAATAGGCTTGGAATCGGACCCTATTTGAATAAAAAGGAAATTTGAAGTTATGCAATCTGGAGGAAAATTGTCATGCATATTACATATTTTCATCTCTAGGGTGAATCTGCAGGTAGCATTAGATCAACAAGTAGCATTAGAAGGAAATTTCCTGACATATATACCCTTGCAGATCCCACTCAAACATAAAGGTTTTTATCTACCAAAAAGCCAAAGCTCAGGCAGAAGGGTAATCTGCTCCTGAGGCAAATCATATAAGTTCCCTTTGCCTCCATTTCCCTCCGTCTAAAACAGGGATAGTGCTCATCTGGCTTGCAGGCAAGATCTGAGATTCAATACACTGTGAATTACAAGGGATTTTGAGCTCCTCAGGAACAAGAGAGTATTTGTGCACTTCTTGATACTGTTTATACAAGACATAAATCTATCAAAGGCTTGAAGGAGGCTGCCCAACTTCTTCCACTGGGCCGCTCCTCAGCTAATACTTCTCAGCAGCCCCCGTGTCCCCAAGGGCTTCAATGAAGATAGGGGACTGTCCTTTCTAAGTGTTATTACAACGTTCAAGTACTCTTGTTTCAATAAACTCTCTAGCAAGGACAAATCGATCTGTTTAGTTTAACCAAAAAAAAAAAAACAAAAAAAAAACCCACAAAAACCCAAAGGGATACTTACACCACAGTTCAGTGGCTCTTTGCTGCGAGACAGAACTCAGTTAATGAAGAGCTCTGGACCACAGACGGCAAAGTTTTAGTCAGATTCAGTTCTTAAGATGAAATGGAATAAATATGGAATAAATTCAGGTGGAATAAATGAGGGCATGATTGCCAATAGTAAGAATGCTTAAGAAGTAAGCTAGCAGGAGTTGTGGTAGATTCAGAATCAAGGCAGATGTTTAAACTAAATGTACATATTTTTCTGGAAATAATTTGTTTGGAACATGAATTTACTGGTAGAACTTAGATAGCCTGTTTTACCCCACAGCTCAAACTAGATTATTACAAAGTTTTCTCTGACCTTAGAATGTTCTAATATATTAAGTCCTTTGCAAAAATTATTTCATTGTTAGAAATACTTGTAAGGGATAGCAAAATTTTTTACAGTCAGTGAAAGGGAAGAAGAAAAACATTTGAAGTAAGTTTAAAAATGGGAATGCTATCTAGGGAACAGCTGCTCGCTTTTATTGGAAAATACTAGAATGTTCACATTCAAAATGTCTCATGTGAAATGTCAAAATATTTCAATCATATGTCTAGTAACACAATTAGGAATGTTTTCTGTGAAAAAAAAAAAAAAAGTTACTCCCAAAAATAGTTTTTACTTATTTATTTTATATTTCCTCTAGAGACCATAGAGTATTTTCTCAGATTCTTTTTCTTCATACAGTGTTACAACAGTAAAAACCAGCATTTTCTGTTTATGGTGAGCAGCACCCCTATCCTGTTCCCTCTATCCTCTGTCCCAGTCCTTCAGATGGAAGAATCTGATTAGAGGGTGAACACTAGCTGAAATGAATGCAGTCTTTGGTCTCAGGATACTAGGAGGATAGGCACTTTTTCTGGGTTTTGGTCATTCTGAGTGAATTAATCTTGCTTCATTTTGAACATCTAAAAACCAGACATTCAAATATAAGGCAGTTACCCTCTAAGGTTGTTCAACTCATTTATCTTAGCCACTTATGCTAAGATGAGCTGAATCGCCCTTTGGAGGTGCCTATTTCTCTTCGTTGACTATGTGAAGAGCCTAGTGTGACTAGCTCAGTTTTAGATGTCTAACTTTTGGATGCCTAACTTTGACAAATGAATTTTGCCTTCTGTTTCCAGCATAATCTAAATTAGGATCACCTAGGAAGAATAGGAGTCTCTTTCTTTACTCCAGAGAAGATTCATGATTATTTTGAAAGATTTTAGTCTATTGTTACTCAAATCCATTCCCAACCTTTACTAACGGTTTGAGTTTGTTTAAACACATTACAATTCTTGAACATAGAAGCAAAGAAAGAAAAGCATTTTACCTCTTATCAGTCACTAATATCAAAATCCAGTCCATTTTACTTGAGATGGTAGACCTACTAATGAACTTGTTTGAGGTCATTCAAATAGAGGATTCCAAAAGACCCTCATTTGTATGAAAATTTAATCCAGAAGAATGAAGCAGCTGTGTTTTACATGTAATCTCTCACATCTGAAGTTTACTACTACTGAATTATCTAGCAATCACTGTACAACTGTAAATGAATATTCCTGTTTTATAAATCAGAATATTAAGTACCTACGTAAGTTGTGAAATACCAACCCTTCTCTAATTTTGAAACATAACTTACATCCTTAACCACAAAAATCTGTCTAATAACATGCTTTTATGCATATTTTCATTGATTCATACATTCATTTTACAGTTTCCTAAATTTAACAAGTTATTTGAAATACGTCTCTTTACAGATTATAGGGTTTATTCAGCAAATAACTCCACAGACACTTGCTTTATATACTGATAACAAAAATAAAAGTAGAAGATTAAAAAAAAATATATATACCCACAATCCTGATCTCTGCGCTGTGTGGAAGGTTCAAATGGCCTTCCTTACATGAAGGCTAAGATGATAATAATGATCTCATTTTCCTTCTAATATTTCATGAGTTATCAAGGATTGTTATATCTGTCTATTCCAGCTGGGCTCTGGAAACAAGAATGTGCACCTGAGTAAGGACAGCTGCCCTAAAGCAGACCCCGGTTTAATTTTATGCAGAGTTTTAGCTGCCTCATGAAAGCTTTTTCAAGTCTGTGCAATCAGCAAAACAGTTGACAGATGCAGTCACACTTAGATAATTTTTTTTTCCCCCACTGATTTTTCCATATTGCTCCGTGACTTCTGTGCCTGATATGAGATAGTCCCGGCTGGAAATTATTGTAGTGAGCAAGACTACCCTCTAGTGGTAATCTGTAGCCACAGATAGACCTGTGCTTGTCTTTCATAGTATTTTTCCATTAAGATGTGTTTCTCAAGTTGGCACCAGGGAACTCTTGGTTGTTTACAGGTACAAAACGACCACATATTTCCCATCTAAATTCACACAACAGCCTCTGCCCCTGCTCTGAAGCACCCCACAGCTAGGACTATATCTCATGCATGTAGCACAACACCATGGCATCCATGGTCTATAATTTCCCCTGGGTATGCCTTCCAACCGGGATCATGAAGCAAAAGATGCCCTGTGATATATCCTCCTATACGTGGGAAGTACACTGTCTAGTAGCCCTCTGTGTCCGAAAGAAGCCCACTAAAAGGTGCTTGTACCCTTCGCAGCCTAGAACTATGCCTTTTTATGCACTGTATGACCTAATGTTGCAGTTTCTCACCCCATGACATGACCCACTGCCTGAAAGTTTGTACACCAGAAAATTATATTTAAAACATCTTAGACCATTGTAGTCCAAAGAACTACAGGTATTGAACCTGGCCATACCTGTAGGATTAGCCCAGTGAAGACATCAAATACTAAATCTGAAAGGCCATTTAATTCTGCTGTAAATCTCAATATATAGCTGACATTTTCCTCAGAGTCTAGCTGTCAGGATGCTTCCTAGAAGAGATTTATGACCTGTTGAGGAAAAAGCATGGAGACCTGAGAGGATGCTTCTCTCCTATTGGATTTCCAAGGGTTTGGGTACTTAACAGATTGATAGTTTTATAATGGTCAGATGACACGTCTCTCCCAGTCTATAGGTACTCATAAAGCCCTTGACACTGTAATGACCAGAATCCCAGGTGACTTGGAAGGAAATTCCACACATCAAAATAAAGTTCATAGAAAAAAACCACGTGGGGTAGCACATGTGAAACAATCCAAATGTGTTTGAAATGTAAAGCTATTCCAATACGTTAGTGACAGTAAAAGAACTATTTATCTTTGAGCAGCTGTGAAAACATTGGCTTTTCTCAACAGGGGCTTCTTCCAGGTGAGCTCAAATATTATCCATAAGCATATCAGAACTGAACATTTATTTTTTGAGATTTACCAAGTAATTCCTGTGGTTATTATTTATTATTTTTAGACTTAACTTGATTTTTTAGATTTTTTTTTTTTTTTTTAAGGCTGAAAAACTTCAGTTTCTGTTAACACAAAAAGGAAAGCTCATGTTTGGGGTTTGTCTGGTTTTGCAAAACATTATGCAAAATATTTTAAGAAGAAATGCTATCAAAACATCATTGAACTATTTTTTTTGAGCCTTTTTAAAAATCATCTTAAGTGCAATCAAGTTGTAAATGTATGAAAAAGATAAGTTTTAAAAAGATGACATTCCATCCAGGTACTTTAATATAATAAAACACTCATTTTCATGGAATAGGAAGTTTGAACAATTTTGCCAAATTCTGATACCTTCTTTTACAATATTGTATAGAGATCCTGGCTGAAAACTGAATTGTACATCAGGAATATATCATTTTACAGTAAATGCTCATCCTTTTAAAAAAACCAACCACCCAACAATCCAACAAAAAAAAATCCCAATAATCTGAATAAGCAAGATATATAATACAGAAGAGAAAAAGAAATGGCACAATCATTTACAAACAAGGCTTCAAAATCAGTTAATTCTGATTTTTCAGAGCCTTTGAGCACACATAATTCTTACAGACATGAAACAGAAAAATGAATGCTCACACTTTTTGAAAAATTGCCTAGTTCTTCACAAAAAAAAAAAAAGTATGATTCAGTTGAAACTTAAGTCAGTATTCTGTAATCTTAAACTTTCTGTAATCTGTAATCTGTAATCTGTAATCTTTCTGTATCTTAAACAAAAAATAATCGTTACTCCGAAGATAATGATTTATTTTACAGTTTGGCCTGATCCTGCTTTGTACAGTGAGTGGTTATTTCTCCTTTGGTTATGCACTTGAGTGCATCCTTTTTAATTACCATGTGCAGCCACATTAACTTTTCCTAATACTGTAGGCTACTTATTCTGTTCTTTTCAGAAATATCTTGTTGAGAGTAGATTTTGTCTCAGGGACCTGAAGAGTTTTACTATTCTTTCTCCTGGTTTTCTAACCATACTGTGAAGAAAAGATGGAAAGTAACTGAATGCCACCTGTCTTTTTAATGTCTCCAAAGCTTTTATCTGTTCATCCAGATGGCTGAATTTGCATTGACAGTTTTTGTGGCCACTTCAATTAGCTTAAGCTGCTTCATAGTGCATCTAATTATTCTAGTATGCATTCAAAAAGAACCTTAAATTCAAGAGCAGATTTTAAATAAAATGCTGGAAGAAAAAAAAAAACACACAAAAAATCCACAACAAAAAAAAGCAAAAATACCCCCAATTCTCCCAAAGATATTTAAATGTGTGGTGATGAATTTCCAATCTTGTAGCTTGGATAATGTTAGAAGACTTTGTAATATTTTTTTTTTTAATATATTAAGCTTGCTGTTGTATGGAAAGAATCATTCAATTGTTTTTCTAACAGTTCTGAAAATTAATAGCACATAGAAGCCACTATTATATAAATATCCATATAGAGCAAATTTTGCTTTTGTGAAGGTTAATGTAAATAGCTTAATGCTAGACCAATTTTTACTAATACAGAGGAGACTATTGTTTGACTGCAGTTATACATATTTGCTTCTTGAATTTCAAGGAAAATAAACTGCACATTTCAATCACATTTTGAAGATCAACTCAGTCCTAAGCCTTTATATCAAATACATTTTCCATGGAGAGGGAAAATAGTCTTCTTGCTTTTTCTTGTCTTAGAAAATAAATAAGTAAATAAATATATTTGGTTTGGATCAGATTGATCTGGAAAACAATATTTCATTTTTAACATGATGAAAAAAAATTTTTGGTGCGTCCTACATAATGAATTTGTTCTCAGCCTGACTATGCCCCATTTACACTTGCCAACATTGACTAATACGGCAATTGTTAAACTTTGTCAATTTTAAAGCATGTCAAATGTACTGCATATGTGCAACTGATCCGTATCACAAGTCCATCACATCCTAGGCACTTCAGATTTACCACACATGCCAATTAGCCAATTTTGTCAGCTATGTGGAGGTTTCTTCTGGAGATGTGATCTATCACCTGCTAGAGATTCCCGCTCAAAATTGTAGCTTACCATGCAAATTGCTATCGCTGGTATGTTGCCTCCCTGGCAATGTAATTTCAGTGTAACATTCCACAATCTCTCCACTTTATTCTCCTATTTCAACTACAACTCTCTACATTTCTAGATTAACTATATCTTAATTGTGGAAGTACTGCTTGAAGTTTTAATGAAAATGCACAACTGTTTTACATATTCTTAAGCAGCTGGAAAAAGTGAGTTGAAAAATGTAGATGGAGCAGGAAGAAGAGATAATATAGTCAAGTTATTTCAACTTTATTTTCATTCAAGTACCAAAAAAAAAAACCCCAAAACAAAACAAAACAGCAGTTCAGACACAACTCCACTTCAAGGAAACAGTCTGATTTGTTATTTGAGTCAGCTAAGATCTTGTTCCACTGCCTTAATGTACTTTGTGTTTTTGTTTGTTTTTTATCAGCTGTGACTGTGTCTGTTTTTCACTCACATAAAAGGAAATAAGTTATAATAGTGAACAGAAACAGTTTAAAAAAATACAGGGTGGGCAAAAATAATACCCTTTGTTTACAAGTGTAAGGAGTAAATAACGTGACTCCTATTTTTCTATTCCATGATTCCAATTTAAGTTTTGCATGCTTTCAGTAAGACTGAGTCATGTTTTAGTTCATGATGAATTTAACAACGCTCTCTGACCTCTAATTTCCACTAGAAGGTGTCCTCTCCTTAGTGATGTCTGTGTGGCTATTGCTCTATATAAGTTATTAATGCAACTTACTAAGATATTGTATTCCTCCAACTTCAAATAGAATTCAAATAAACACATTGAAAGAACGATCATTTTTCAGGAAAAGTTTAATGTGACTGTAATTATCTTAAATGATAGAGATGTGTTGTTTGCATTACCAGAGGTATGTTTTAATGGTCACATTTCCTTTTGAGTCTCAGTTTTAAAAGCCCTGCCTTACTCCTTAAAGAGTCCATCATAATGTTTTTCTTTCCTCTTCAGTTTATTCATTTTTCTCTCTTCCAATTTTCTGCGTCTTTCGGTGTCAGACACATTTTGTATTATCAGGTTATTAGGACGTAACAAACTCAGAATTAAGCACGTGGCAACCTCCAAAAGAAGATTGATCTGGATTGAACCACAAGTTCTTGATTCATTGACAAGCCATGCATAGCCTCACTGTGCAAATGTGAACAAATCAGAAGATACTACTTTCTTTTTCTATTTGAAAATAGGGATGATAGTATCATTTTCCATCGTGTCACCACCATGTTCACATGCAGAAATTCAGTGACTGTTGGGACATCACAAATGCCAATATTGCCACTTACTGACAGGTTTTATAAAGTTTGTGCTTTGTCACTTCAAATTCATATGCAGCTAGTAGATGTTTGGAGTAAATAAATAAATGTTTAAAAAGTACACTACAGTTAATAAAAACAAGTCCCTACTTAACATACCAGAAAACAAAATACGTTCCCATAGATTAACAGGCAAAAATGTGATGGTTTAATCCCCTTTTCATGTGCAAGCACACAACAAAAACAAAATAATGCAATTTGATGAAACTTGCAATGAAAATAGCTTAAGCAAAGTTACTTGATGTTTTGTTGTTATAGGCTAAAACCACAGGCAATTACACTGGTTCAATGCATGCTCAGATGCTTGTTGAGCAGTGGTGATTTGAACATGTGTCTGAGCCTTCTGTGAAATCATTTTGTATCTTCCAACTCTGATTGATTCTGACTAAGTAGTTTTCCTTTCTGTTGATTTGTCATGTGCAAAACTACGCGTTCATTTTTCTATGTTTTCTTTGTTACATACATCTCCTTCCTCAGCCTTCTTTTCTTCATTCAGTATCCACACTACACTTCTTCAAAATTTCTATGTTTTTAACAACATATTAACTACAGGAACAAACTAAAGAAAGCCACCTCTTACATAGCTACATTGGAAAAGATCCCAGAATAATTAAAATATTAAATAGAGCAGAAGAAAAATCAGCATATGGATGCTATTGGTGCAGAAGAAAAAAATAGCCAACTGCATTGTAGAAATTCCCACTCGGAAGAGATAGAAGGAAGCAGTGTTTGTTTAGCTCACACTGCTGCCAATGCAAAAGACCGTCATGACCCATAAAGTAAACCCAGGAGGTGGAAGTATTGTCTCGTAAAGGAAAGCACAAATGTTATAAATTCAGTTTGCATTATGACCAAATGTACAAGAAGAATGTATTAAAAATTTAGAGAAGACCTCTTAGTGCTACCATATGGGAGAGCACACAACCGGCCTGAGATCCAGGTACTTCTCAAGGTTATGAGGCAGCTTTAGTGACAGACATCCTCAATCTAGAAAGAATTTCTGTAGTGAACAGCTGGTAGGAAGGTAAAATCATATCAATTTGGACTGGATCTGTACACTTAAAAACCAATTAACCGTCATTAGCTACCATCTGACTAGCCATCATTAATTATATCTTAATAATACTGTTGCATTTGCATCTCTGTGGGGATCACATTGCGATCATATAGGCTCCATATTGAATTTAATAGTGAAATATGTAATGATTTCTGAAAAATCACAGTAAATATCATCTTTGAGATATAGAATTACGTCTTTATGACTTACATGGAGGAATGAATGAGGTATGAGCCCAGGAAGATCGCTGACTCTGTACTCCAATGAGCAAAGAGTCTGAACTTTCTATTTAAAAAAATTCCCAAATAAAATTAAGAGAAATCATAACAGCCTGTGAAGCTGAAAGTTGGAGATGGAAGACTTAATCTTTGACGATACTTTACCTGAGTATATTAATTTACAGGAGATTTAACTCATCATATTACTCAAAAAAACCCCCACCACTTTTGAACAAAATATTCTATTAAGAGCAGAGACTGCTGAAAGATTATACAGGAGCTAATTTATGACTAGTATCAAACCCAGGAAATGTGTATTTGCTCTGAGATACTGGATTTTATAACTCAATGGCTTGTGTGTCCTTAATTCCATTCCTTTGTTTTCTGAAACACAGACAAGGTGAGGATGTTTTGATAACAAAAGATGAATAAGGGTAGAAACATGGTAATCTGTGGGTAGTGAATCACAGTCCATACTACAGATCCCATGAGCTGTACTGAGTCTAAGTTACTGAGATCTCAGAGGACTGGTGGAAGATAAAATTTTGGTCTTTTCAGTATATATTATCACCTTTAATTCAAATACCGAATTTAAGAGTGTGTGCTTCTGTTGCATTATTCTTGTTTTACAACATAGGATTTTTTGTACCTTTGCTGAGAAAAATAATGTTAGATTGTGTTAGATTAATATACAGGGAATATTCATATATGTTCTACCATCTTTTTTCACAACTTCATAAATAGCTTCTGATGCCAAGTACACCCTAAAGTCTTCTGCTGATCTGATACTTTAGCAATAACTTCAAAAAAATATGTCACATCAGTTTCTTGATGAAGATCAAACAAAAATCTCATTTTTGTAGTCCCTGGAGAAGTAGAAGTGGTTTTGTAAGTGCCTAAATACTACAGATCATAAAATAGTGGCAAAAAAAAAAATATCTTTTTAAGCTTCTAATGGACAAGACTAAATGTAATCTAGTAAAAATTAATCATATGGATTCTTGTCTTGATGATTGCTTTCTATCTTTTCATTAACTGTTGGACTGCAAAGGTCATCAGTTGTACCTCTCTGCAGTGAAAAACAGCCATGGAGAGTTGTTAAGTTCAAAATTATTCATAAACATATGCCTACTGCCCTGTTCTGCCTTATGGTATCCTAAAATCCACAAATGATTCCCATTTCAGACAACTCTGAGAACACTTATGTGTTGTCCCAAAGATGAGGCGTTAAATAAAAATGGAACACTTTCAAATTCAGTTTGATTAAAACATGTAGATAATATAGTTCAGTGTTCAGTACTAAAAGATTTCAATGTTGAGGAATGATTTTATTAAAATCTGAGCAGACATCATTCATATTCTTATAGTTTTCAGAAACATCATTGTACACAAGAGCTTCAGGTGAACAAACCAGCAAATCCAAACAGTACATGGAACAATTGAGTATTGAGTTATATTGCTTGGCAGGAATAGGATATAAGTAGTCTATGGATAGACATAAAATAGCACCAAAAGTTATATTGTATTAATTCTGCCTGTCAAATGCAGAACAATTTTAAACCTATTTTATTATTAGTTAATACTTTTGCTGTTACAACACAAGTCATCAGTTAGGACATCTCCATAATAGGCTCTGTGCCTAAGAAAGCCCTTATAATCCAAGTAGTCAAAGGTTCAGGTAAATAATGAAGTTAGGATATTTTAATAGGTTACATAAATAGTGACTACTATACATCCTTTCTTCAACTGTTAATGAACTGTATGAAACTGTAATTTAACTCTCTTTTCCTGAACTTTATGTTACTTCATTTAACTTCATCTTTGCCACATTTTCAAATAAATTGAGTATAGCAATATCCATTCTATATCAACTATGTAAAAATTCAGTTTCTAAGAATTTTTTTTTTAACTTGAAAATCAATTTCTGTTTTTCTAGAAATATAACTTCCTTTCCTGGAGATATGCTTAAATCTGTACCGGAGTAGTTCTAAGTCTTTCTAAATAGTGTAGGGAAATTCACTGTGGCTGCTTTGGCATTCTGATTTAAATAAATGCCGATCATTATTTGAGGAAGTTTACTTTACCCACTTCCTTTCTGTCAGCTGGAATTCAAGAAAGTCAAAAGTTCTTTGAAAGATGAGATTTAGAAGCTGTTAAAGTTTAAATGGTTTTGGGTTCATATTCTTTTATTATTTTAGACAAGAATGCTAACGATTAAATATCCATATTAAAGCCGTAATAATTGTGCTATCTGAAACATGGTCAAAGTTTCAATTGAAAGTGTTATTCTGTTGTATAATGTAAAATGTACTGACTGAAAAAATATTTTCTTTTAATTTCATATATTTCTAAACACATCTATAATTATAACATACAGCATACTGTCGCAAATCTATTTTTATCAGATTAGTTAACAGGCTTAATTTGTTTGCCAAAACTGGAGTTCTGACAACTGTTTCCCATTTTCATGCAAATAACCCATTCCAAAGTAACTTCTTAGGGAAAAACATGAAAAAAAAAAAAGCTAAATAAGAATATTTAAAATAAAATTCTTCAAAATTATGAAATTGTTTCTGACTTTCTGAAAACCTCTAACTTTCTTCTGTTTAATGACAGAAGCAGCTGGATTACTGGGAAGTAATATCTATGGCTATGTTTATGTCTGTTCCATGTTCCAGAGATGCCAGTCTGTAGCCCACAGTTCAGCAGACTGTGACCCAGCAGTGTAGCCTAACAAATATCTACTTAGAGAGAGTACTAACAGGAAAATTAGTCATTGTAATGGTTTGTCTAGTACTTTGAAGGATTAAGAAAAGAAAATTGGGGAGTTTGGTGGTTTGTTTTGCTGTGTTTTTTTTTTCTTCTCTATTTAAAAGTAATTTCTAGTTTGAATAAAAATATCCTATGGTCTGTGCTAGGAAGAAGAAACACTACTGCAATAAATCCTTTCTGGTTTGATAATCTATGCTTATAGAAATAAAGTACAGCATTTAATGATGCATACAATCGCCTTTTTCTCTTGGCACTTAGAAACCTTTGATCTGTTAGTTCATCCATTAATGTAACAAAAAGGTATTAGTTTCTAAATACACGCAGCTTAACTTTCTCTTTTATTATTCATTAAAGTTTCATTTTCCTTCCACCCAGTCAGCCTCTTTTCTTGATTCTGATTGACTCCTGTAGTGCTGCAAAAATATTAACACAGAAAATATGTCATTGTATGAGTAATATTTTGTAATTCATTGAAAGCTTTTTATATGATCTATGGTTTTTTACAGTTCAGCTACAGCTTCATATGAAATGAAATTTACACTCTGAAGGCATAAGACATAAGAATGATAGACAATTTTCCATCAGAAATTCTACATGTAAAATTCTGGCTTAGATGTTTGCTCATAGGTTGCATTTATCTGTTACTGAAAAAGATGGAACACTAACAAATTTGAATCTACCTGTTCACAAAAGGCTTTGAAATCTCTTTGTCCTGAATGACAGCAATCAGAAACACAGGTAGGATAAAGGCCTATTTGTGACCAAGTGTTCAATTAAAAAAAAAGTAACTAAAACCAATCAGCTTTCCTGCTTCACCTCACTGGATGTGCAAAAGTCCCTTAAGTAGCTGTCCTTAGTATCTCCTCAAAATACCTTTTATAAGAAAAGCAATAATCTCATACTTGTTCTTCGCTGTCTTTCTTTTTAATCAGTTTTAGATAGACCAGAAGGAATGATTTTCTGGACTAAGACTCAAAAGATTTCCTCTATGAATCAGATTACCTATGTTACTGTAAGCAAATCACTTAAGGGATAAATAGTGAGCAGGTATTAACTAAAATTTTTTGACAGTGAATGCAAGGTACATACCTTGTCTTTGTACCTTTTCAAATCACTCCTTGTATCTCTCTTGATAATATGGATCACCAACATGTTGCACATATCTTGCACCAATAAAGTGAGTATTGCATGTGCACTAAAATGAGAACCATTTTGTGTTTGTTGTTCCACTTTTTCTTTCTACTCCCTGGCTGTAATACAATTTTGTGACATACTGGAATTTTCTGAGGATGCCAAAACAGACAGTCTGGTAATCCTCTGATCTCCTGCAGTAGTCAGTTCTCTCACCTTCCTATAACGACAAGCGGCACCACAGCAGGCATTGAGTTGTTTCATCATCTTTGCTAACAATTATTTTCCTAGGATATAATGTACTTGAAGAAAAGTTCTGATTATTTCAATCTCTAAGCATTTAGTCATACCTGTCTTGGGATGGTGTCCTGGTTCCGCCTAGGATAGAGTTAATTTTCACCTAAGGTGGGAGAGGAACTGGAGCTGGTGGCACAATCTAGATGAGGATCCAGCATTATTGGAGGCAGACTTTTTCTTCAGCTGGTTGTTCTCCATAGGTCTCTAAAGGCTTTTTTTTTCCCTTGCAGGTCTCAGTCTGTAACTAATAACTTTTCCTGTTTTGAAAGCATGCATATGCCACATTTGCTGTGGTGGTGATGTGCTTTATTGTGCTTTGTCATGGAGATGTAAGGGAGGTGGCTGGATAGAACAATGTGTACTGAAGTTATTGTTTGGTTCAACCAGATACCGCTTCAGAGCATCAGGCAGAAATGCAACATATGCTGTGCACTGGATAGTCTAAGTGACTGCCCATTGGGAAAGCGATCTTTCTCTGACCATTGGCAGATATATCTAGTTCAGCAGGAAAGAAGACAAACAGTCACATTTACCTGGCATTGTCTGCCAAATCATTTGTCCTGGTTTCAGCAGGGATGGAGTTAATTTTCCTTTCAGTAGCAGGTCTGTTTAGTATTTCATATGTGAAACCATGACAGATGACGAGAGCACATATCCAGTAGTAACATCTTTGCAGATGCTCAGGTGCACCAGTACATATCATGCAAGTATAGTGTATAACTATACCCATGGACAGCTATGATTTTATTAATATATAATATATATAGTCCATATATAACATTAATTATACATCTCTAGTGTTTATTAAAATGAGTTAACTAAAATTTGTCCAAGTGGTTTTGACAGAGTCAACAAGATTTTTCAGTTTAGCAATAATAGAACCCGTAAGTTTGGAAAAGGCTGAAGATTTTTTTTAATAAGAAAGCATTTAAGAATACATTTGACACAGTTAATATTCCCTTCCATTGCGATTCTTTCTTGTTTCCTGATACTGATTTACATCTTCAGCGACCCTCATTTGGTACAAGTCAGCTATTTCTTGCTGCAGCTGTCACTCTACAGGAACTGTGTTGCACATCACAGATGTTGGATCACTTTTCCAAGTTAGCTATATACTGCAACTTTTTGTCATATCAGGCAGAAGAACATACATAGGAAACAGACTTCGGGACTCAAAAAAAAAAAAGTTTGAATTCCTGTCAGTTGACATAGCTGTCATGTTGATTTATCTGACACTTCATTTCACATACAGTGATTTTTGTGCTCTCAAAACCTTTTTTCATAAGGTAGCTCAGCTTGATAGCTCAGAAAAGTCTGGCTGTTTGCACTAAAAAGGGCGTAAGATGTTCTAACAAATCTTAAAGTCACAGCAGGAAATGGTGAACTTCAGAACTTTTAGCATTTGGCTTTGATTGAGGTAAGAATCAAAAAGCTTAGATAGATAACTGAACCAGCCTGACATCTTGAGTTAGTGATGTGAGGTTGGGAGTTTCCATTTTCAAGCTTTCTCAAAATATTTTTATCCCATTGCTGTGTTCCTGGCAGAAAACTGCAAAAGAACAGGCTCTAGTAATGCAAATGACAAGGCATCTGTGATTTCTTTGCTACAAAATAATATTGAGGTCAAAATATTACATGATTTAAAACAAGAGTAGACATTTATATACAAAGAAGAAAAATTCAGTCATCCCTCTAAAAATTAACCATAGTGTTCTGGAACATACCAGAAATATGTAAGAACGGTAAATCTTCATCACAAATGGCGTCCCTTTATAAAAAGTGATTAGCAAGAGTTGCCAAAGGAGCCATTAGGTAATACCACTAGCTTGTACTGTAAATGCTCTACTGCAATATTTCTTCTGGTTTTTTCTCCAAAGTTGTTTATAAAGGTGATTAAGATAGTTTCCCACTACTTTCTGTATGTGAGTTACACTAATTAATGGAGAAGAGGGAAGGGAAAAGAAGTAAAGAGTTGATTAGAAAAGGACACATCACATTTCCAAGGCCATTGCAGATCCACCATCAAAAATCCAAGTGAACTTTGCTCAGAGCAATTCCCTGAAGACTTTACCTTGGGAAAAGTTCAAATATGAAGCAATTTAGGAAAAGAAAAAAAAATCCAGTTCGACAAACAGATATTTTTAAAATAATCTCCTCCTATCAAAAAAAAAAAAAAATCTAACCAGTTGTATTGAGTTCTATCAAATTATTCCCTTGCTTTCTTAGGCCACCATATAAGCATGGTTTATTTCTTTGCTATGTTAAGCAGTTTCTCTTTTACACGTCTAACATGATACGTCATATATTGCTCTGAATCAGTATATGACAACAGAAACAAAACTTCATAAAAGCATATGAAGTTTAAGCTCTAGATTTCATAATTTATGTGGCTCCTACTTCATGATAATTAAGTCCCAAAGAGCTGGATTAGCAATCAAACTTTTAAAATTCACAGGTGACACAGAAAAGGCAAGACTAAACAAAGGAGATCAGAATAGTCACTTTTATCTGTCTTACACCAACATAGTTGGTTTCTTTGCTGACTTTGGTTAAAGATTAGAAATTCTCTGTAATTTGGTGATAATTCAGACCTAGACCATCATTTAGACCCTACCCTGTGTTGAGATAGAGTTCACTGTGAGACTGTTTTCTGAAGCCACTGGGAACACGGGGCTTCTTGTTCTGCAGACAAGCCCCTGTGTGTAGCACCTCTGTGGAAAGTTGCAAACAGAAAGCTGGCCATTGAGCCTCCCTTCTCTTTCTTCATCTAGAGGCATCACTAAACTGTGCATGTCTGTCCCTCATGGTGGCATACAGACAATTTACATTGTTTACCTAGAAGAAAGTCAATAATTATGATAAACGCAAACATTCTTTTTCCAGAAAATGGGCTTTTCAGAAACTGTTCATAGATGCTGTAGAATTGAGGGCTGTAGACATACCTGGATGAAGAAACGGCAGACATTGTCTGTACACAGTATTCATTTTCTTGCTAGACATTTTCTTTCTATTTTCTTTTTTGATTTTCAGGTCTACAATAAAAGTTCTGGTTGATTTAAACATGTAATTCACTTAAGGATACAAAGATCTGGAATTAATATCTAGAAAAACTCCTGAGAGCAAACTGAATGATCAGCAAAGTCTCCCAAGGGAAGCTGTAGAAACTCTGTTAGTTGGGACTCTTAAGTTAAATGGTACTCTGGGGAACAGTTTGGGGAGATAGGCTTGATAACTTAGTAGGCCTTTCCTATCATTAAGCCTGGAAAGGCAGTCATTATCACCAAGAGTAGAAACACGGTTCATTAAAGTTTATAACAAAAGCTGAAATACTTACCTATGTGACATGAATGCTGATGAAACAGAAAATAATGTAAACACCACCAGACACTGAGGGAGTCTCAACTGTCCTTTAAAGAGAGGGGGAAGAATGGTGCAATATGAAGTTTTGTTCTTTCCACTGACCCGTGTGGTTCCTGTACATCTCACGTACAGATTGACCTGAGGGTTTAAGCAGTTACATTCCATTCACCTTAGTGAGCACATGAAACTGTATGGCCTCATTATATTTCCATGCTGCCTAAAAAGATAAATATATTTTATATCAGGGATTTGTAGCCAACTCATCAGGCAGTAAGACACAGTGTAATACTATGCAAAAGAAAATAGAAAAAAAAAAAACCAACAGTTATGAAAGTAACTCAGTAAGTGAAAGTTGCATAGTGGGCATATTTTTATATGTACAGGCCACACTTGTCTGCTCTGCTCTACCATGCCCTCTTCAGATTTAGACTTTCTCATCCAGGACAATTGAAATTGGTGAGATTAATAACATCTGATGTCAACTGACAAAGAGTGGCACGGTTTACTTCCTAGAGTCCCTCGTTTTGGCTATTTTAAGCACTCTACAGTATTTCTGAACTGAGAAGGGTTGATAGGGAACTGCCTTAGCATTCAGCATAATACACCCAGTCACAGCTTTTGTAAGAGACCTCATAAATCATTTAAGCATTGATCCATAAAGACATTCAAGAGCATCACTTCTATAATTTTGGACAGAAGTAACTGGCTAATACTCTGGACGATCAAATATTAGTTTCTTTGCTCATAACTCTATATGCAAAATGGGGATAGTAGCACTTCCCACTTCACGGGGTACAAATATATCAAGATTAAGACATCTCAGCACTGTGTCAACAGAGCCACGAAGTCCCTAAACTAGTTAGGTTGTATAGCACATACTGACATTGACACGCTAGAAACTCTGGCCCAGTGACTTTAATTCTGCATTGCAAATTGTGATAACAGGCTCATTTAACTCAAGGAGAATTTTACTTAGACACTGTCATATACTTAGCATGCTACAGAAATATTAAACAAGACTTTAAAAAGATTTAAAGCAGAAAATATTTCATTTTGCATGAATAATTTAAAATGTAAAAATTATTAAAATGTCTTAAAGTAATGATTTAGTCAACTATGAATCCTGTACTAATCTATAATTATAGCTACCTGCCACTACAAATCCTTCATGTCCAGGTACTGTTTATAAAGTACCTAAAATCTACTTTTGATTTGATTACAATTTCATTTTCCACCTTAATTATATCATGCAGGGTTAATCTGACAGTTAGAAAGCCCTATGTGCAGTAATTTTATGTAGGGGATTTAAATAAGCCTAGGGAACGGTGTTTTAATTAGCTACATAAGATTTATTTGAGTTGGAAATTCTTAGATTGACTGGTGCCAAAGGTGTATGAGATTTGTGTTCTTATTAGCAAAGAAAGGCATAGTACTTGTTTTGGAGCAAATCCTCACTGAAATTTTAAGTAACCTGAAAAACTATGCAATGCTGGTTCAATATGCATGCCTAGAAAAATCCAGTCACAAAAGGCATTCCTAACTTGTGGGACTCTCTTCAATGAGGAGGCATAAGAACAAGAGAAGGGAGATTTGGCATGGAGTGCTTAATCATTAGCACACCACATGGCACTCTCTAAGACAATGTCCAGACACAATTTAGCTTTTACTAAGGACTGTTTACAGGTTTTGGCCTAAAGGAACTCGTCCATGACCACAAAGATGCATGGATGCCATCTGAGTTGCATCACTTAACTCACAGAGCCAGAGAACAGTCCTTGGCTCGTTTTCCTTGACCTGTTTTAGAATGTATCCTCTAGCTCTGCTATCTGCCTTCTGTCTCCCCTTCATCAAGCCTGGGGAAAGGGCTGATGACAGTAAGAGCATGTTGCTGAGTGAACCTGGCTCTTGCAAGGTCTTGGCAAGAGAGGGGAGAAAACTGGCAGCAGCTGCAGCCCTGACTTCATTGCCTTCATCCTTTTTGGTAGACCAAGAGTGCAACTCCTTTCTGACAGTAGCATACTGCAGACTTGCAGACATCCCTCCCTGCCATAGGTCCTCAAAATGTGCCTGCAGGACCTTGCCATACCACTTCAGTTAGTCGCTTGTTTTCTCAATAGCTCTCCAGCATTGCAGCAGCTATCCCGAGAGTTCCCAGGAGCCTAATGCAAGTGCAATCATCCCTCACCATTCTTGAGGACTACTGACTCTGCAACACAGCTCTTCAGGAAGCAATAGGGCACCTGGAAGATGTTAGTCAATCATTTTTAATATCTTTTTGACCGGACAGCTGGAGGGACTGGTAATTCAAGTTTATTTGGATACAGTAAAGGAATTCTTGCACAGGTTTGCTAAAAGCTTTTTTTAAAAAAGTTTTTTAACAGTTCTGCCTCAAGCTAAGTTGAAATACTGTAAGCTATTAAACTTAGTGCACTTATCTGGTGTTACCAGGTATGTTTTTTTGAGTAAAGCTTAAAAACAAAATATTTGGAAACTGCTCATTAAACCCACAGGGACAGCCTTGACATGACCACAAAAGCCATGTTTCTGCTCTGGATGTTGAATTTTATATCCAGCAATGCAAAAGGAGATATTTTTTAACTCATTATACAAGTATTGCCCTGCTTAGGAAACATCTTTCCGTGGATTGTAAAGTCTTGTTTGAAAACACTTTGTGCAATTATAGAAATTAAATGTATCCAGAAGAACTTCAGAAACTCTGGCCTGTGAAGAGACAAACTTTGCAGCCACATTAATTTCAGCTGCCGTCATGGTACATTTCATCATCTAAGTTTATTATTTAGGGGAGACATTTCTAAGATCTAAGTATGTAGGAAGTTAATTAGAGATTCATTAGGTAACACAACAATGCTTTTTTTTTTCCTTGCATGCTAAGAAAACACTGTGTTTCTTGTATGTTATCTTTCAGAAAAAAAAAAAAAAGATCTTGACTGAAATATCAGAAAAGAGTTAATGGGAAATGTTTGCAGGTCCTCAGTGACATAGCTAAATTCTCTTTGAGTGATCACATTCTTCCTATGTAAAATTGCCCTGTAATTTCATTGATTTACATTACTGTTAATTTCCTTTTCTAAACATGGTATGTAATGCTGATGACAGAGAGGAGATGTCACATTCACTATCCTTACGCATATGGAGAGATTTCTAAACAACTTGCAAAGTGTTTTGTGGCTCTATAGAGTGAAAGGTATGTAATCAAAATCAGATATTATGTTTTGATGTGATTCTCACAAAATGCAAGTTCCAGGTATGATGTCAGTTTTTTAGCTGGAAGATCTTGGCTGACCTGGTAATGCCATTTCTGGAAATCCAAAAGTAAGTAAAGTATGCAAAACTACAAATAATTCAGCAGCATTTGATGGTTTTGTGATAAAGTAGATAAGGTATGCATAATTCCAGTATACTTCCTGCCAAATGTTAAGTCATACTGATGTTAGGTAAGATACAACAACGGATTTTTAACTCATGCTTCATAGGATTATTTCTGCAGTTTGTCTAAGTTGTGTCTGTATCTTTGTGGTAGACTTGGTTCTTGGGAAACATGTTGCAATGATCACATCCGACATTATTAGCAAATTCTGCTGCATCCAAACAGTTCTGAATTGAGTCTTCTGGTCTACAAAGAAAGAAAGAAAGATATTTTGGAACACAGTCCTGTGATATGTTTTTGAGTTTATACTGTATTTATTATCTGCACTCCTAAGAAGGACGCTTAAGTGTGCATGTAGTACATATTATAAATCATAATAATAATGCTGGAACAGCCAAGGTGTCTGTGTTACTGTCACTGACAGTGACCACTGCTAGCTGCTTTTGTTCACTATGGAAAAAGCTCCATAGTGAATAATATTTAATAATCTGGCTATGAAAAAATTTTCTTCCTGGTTTCCATTAGTTTACAGAAGCTTTAAAGATGGTACTCCACTTCTTCATTTCCTTGGCTTTCATATTATCTATTCTAAATAAATAAATATTTGTATAATATGTTTTGACATTATGAATTGGATTTGTTCCACCATAACCTAGCAGGACTAATGCAAATGCTAAGATTTTGGAGAGGTATCTGAGAGGTATTCTGCTGTAGCTTGAGGCCTTATTTTTATTAGAAGATGTTTTTTTGTTCCTATTTGAAGAGGGTTTTTTCCCCTCCTATTTACTTTGGAAGTTTCATATTGTTCTGTTTTACGGAAAGGATAATGTTTTTTCTTAGTATTATTATTGTTATTCAAAATAACTTTATGAGAAATTCTCAGCATGAGGACAATCTTATTTACACTGTAATAAGATTGCTACTAGTCTGGAATCTTGAGCTTCTGCTCTTCTAAAAGGCCTATTTCTCCTAAGAGGGATCTTCCTTGTGGAGATACTGTCTGATCCATAGCAAGCAAAGGACTCTGAAGTAATCTTTCATTTATTGATACGTAGCATCAGAGCCAGCTGTAAGAATGGGAAAAAAAAAAAATGCCTAAAAAGCAGACCTCTGGGAGCTGTAAAAAACCCCTTGTTTTCTGCAGAGCTGGAGTTGCAGGTCAGGGTTATCAAGTGACCCTGAAAGCAGCATCCTCCTTCCTGACAGTATACACAGCTGGCAGTATGGCTGTGTAGATGTACTCAAATTCTACACTTAATACTTAATGCTACAAGGCTGAAGCAATTGCTGTCCAGGTTTTATTTAATCTTATTACTTCAATCAAAGATTTGTGCTACTAAAAGCCTAGCTGAAGAGACAGAGTGACCTGTAACAACATGCTGATTAAGATACTCAGCTTCTGTCTGCAGATTTATAGCAAGTAGTATGAGAGGCATTGGCTCTTGGTGCTGTTTTGAACAGGACAGGGCAATGCAGGGAATGTGCTGCTCCTCACTCAGCATGGTCCTCACACTCACCAAGCCGAGTCAAAGAGGAGGGGAGACAGGAGGGGTAAAATGCACCACCACAAGCCAGCTATGAAAGGGTTAACATCTACCTGCCTGGTGTATAACTCATGTTGGGAGCTAAAGATGGCCTCTTTCTGTGGACTATGAAAAACAAGGGAAAAACTGTCTGGAAAACAGTTGCATGATTTTGTTAGAATATGTGTTGATTTTGTTTAGTGAGGGGGGAGGGGCTATAGTGGGAGCTTCTGCAGAAGCTGCTAGAAGTTTCCCCTTTGTCCAGTGGACTCGGCCGGGCCTAGGGCAGACCTGCTGCTGTCCAGGACTGCGCCAATTGGTAGCAGAATGTTCCGTGATAACACCTCTGCAATAACATATTTAAGAAGGGGAAAAAATAATATAAAAAAAAAAAAGGAAGATGTGAAGAAGCAGAAGCAGAGGCAGAGAGGAAGAGACGCGAGCCTTGTGGACCTTCTGGCCCTCACCCTCTGGCCTCCCGCTGGGCAGTCGCCTGGGCCCGACTTGGCTCGGCTCGGCTTGGCTGCAAGAAGTGAGAGAGACTGCGTAGCTTGGTCCCGAGAGGGCTAAGCAACAACAGAGGAATACATTGTTTTCTGAGAGAAGGCCCCGAAACAGCACTGGTGTGGTATTGGTGCCTTCCTGAGTGTGTCCTTCCACCTAGCGGAGCCAGAAGAAAGCACGAGTCACCTTAGATACAGGAGGTGCACTGCAAGAGGGGAGAGGGAAGGAGATTTTTCTATACAGAGAACAGATTTATACATGATAATGACAGAAACATCTTGATAACGTCTGAACTTCAATCATAAACAAATGGAAAAGTCTGATCATGCATTTGTTCCTTTGAATATTTCATATGCTTCAATGACCTGAATAGTTAGTGTTTATATAGTAAAACTCAGCCTTCTCAGCATATTTATGCTTCTGAGACCTTTAAAGATTTCAGTGGAAGTGACCATATCTGTTTTCAATAGAGGTCAAGACAGCACATATGTGCAGCAAAAGAATTTCAGATGAATCAGTCTTGTACTTTAACTTAATTGAATCTTGCTTGCTGCTTATACTTCCCTTCCACGTAATGACCAGAAAGATCCAGGAATTTAGCATTAAAATGTCCCCACTTTGAGCAAGTTATTGGAGGCCTCTCCTTATTTTTCCTTCAGTCTTCCTTTGAACAGGTGGCTTGATCTCCCATGCCTTTCTTTGTCCTGTCCTTTTTTCAACCTTCTAAGTAACATGGGGTGCCCAGCCCTTCAGAAAATCCTACCTAGGTGTCTGGCAGCTACAGGGCTCTATGTTACGGATCAGATCTTGCACAGTATGGGGGCAGTAGCAGCTGTGGGTTTTCCTGAGCTACTCCACGTTGCATCATCAACACCAGTATCCCAAGACTAAATGGCATCTCTGCAGAAACAGTCCGTTACTGGATCATACTGACTATTTGGTCAAACACCTGCTGTAATTCACCTCCTCTGAGAAGTCAGTTCGCTAGGCTAACAAATACATCTTATGAACTAGATATGGACCACTTTAATTTATGCTATTACTTGTGTTACTAGATTTAATATTTCCAGTGATTTTTAGTAGCATCAGTATTATAGATTATGTTTTCAGAAAGTGCTGAAAAATAGACTTCACTTGACAGTGAAAACTGCCCAAAAATTTAGACTAACTTTTAAAAATCTTTGATATAAAGAACAGGAAGGAAGAAACTTCACATCACAGTGGCTAGAAATGAAATTAAATCAAGTCATGGCCTTTGTCAGGCCAGCACCAAGATCATAGTAGACCTCCCAAGGGATTAATTGTTTTTAGTGGAGGCAGCCTCACTTGTGTGGATATAATTAGCCTTTACACTGTCAGGCAAAGGGGGAGCCTTCTCATTGGAAAGGCCCAACACATTGCTTGTGTGGTAGAGTGGTAACTACGTATGGATTTAATCTTGCCACCAAACTTAATGTGCATCTGTATCAGATGTTAATGTAATTTACCATATCAATTCAGAGTTCAGTGAAGCAAGTTCCCCATGAAAACTCAATCTTCATCTCTATTCCCTTTATATTTTATTTCTCCCCTTCCCCTTCAATGATTTTTATCTGCCTTGGATTTCAACACCTCCATCAAGCAGTCTGCAGTGTTTCAGATTTTATATTATTTTATCATTCAAATATAACTGCAGAGTGATGCATTTGGATTAGCTCACTAAGCTTCTCTGATCTATATGATTGTACCTTTTCAAGTATCCAGTTAACCAACAGCAATACTAAATGGCAGTGAGCTTTTTATTGATCCAGGCAGTTCTGCATTAAAAAAGGGAAGCACATGCTTGCATGCAAATGTGTTCTGATACAGTCTTCTCTCCACAAATGGGAGAACATGCAGTAGGGGAAAAAAAAATATTATTCAAATTGAGAATTGATTGACAGATTTGGCTGAAGCAAAGAACATGACTTGAAGATTTCCATAGAAAAGAAAAATCCAAATCCAAAAGCCTTTTATTAAAAAGTAGAGGTTTGAAATCCTTCAGTTAATTTTTATTGAATGAGTTATATTTATACTTCGCTATGTGCAGGAACTCAAGTTTCAAACTGCCAAAAACACAGGATGGGATCATGTGGTTATTGGCTGGTCTGCCCTTCAGCACAACAAAGTAGTCATTGAAGCATTTACTTTTGAAACAGTTCAGTGTATCCACATTGACCAACACTGGTTAGTGTAAATGGCTTAGCCTGCCCACACACGCCACTCACATAATTCCAGGCACAGTTCCCCTCTTTCTATACTAAGTTTGGCATTTTTCAGGATATTACCTTTTTAATAGCTTTTTAAGGAATAAACTTCAAAAGAGGGGTGATATTCTGTTTCTCCTTAGTGTTATATTTGTAAAGAAATGCTGAAGATTTCAAGCAAGAGTCTAAATAGCTTCAAAAGGCATCCAGTACAGAAGAACACATTCTTACTATTTTTTTTTTATTCCTGAGTTTCACAAGTGCTTAGACATTTGCTTATGATCACACAGTGAAAACTGGTTGGTTTAGCATTGCTGATACTTCTCTTTAATGCTGCTTTTCAAATGGTCGAGAAGCTCAACTGTTGCAGACTCAAGATGCTATAAGGCTCATTCTTTGAAATAATAATACCTAGACTACCTAGCACCACCAAAGAGTTTGAATGCATGTGAAATACTGATATCCTGTATCTGGACTCCAAGGATAGGATTCATCCCTCCAGATTTAGACATTTTATTTTGAGTTAGTCCTGCTAAGCCACTTTCTGGTTAATGAAAAGACATAGGTACTTCAATTCCATAGTATAATAATTTTCTATATCTTCTAGGCCCTTTTCTCTCTATTATCTCTAAGGGATAATACCAGGATCAGAGAAAAAGCCTACACTTTAGATACTTAAAGTGAATTAATTAAATCCCATGTTCTCTTTGCTCACAGATGAGGAAAGGACTACCAGAGACTATCACCAATAACAGATGGTAACTGTACTGCACAGAGTTGACAGAAGTCATAGATTTTATGCATTTGCGCTAATAAGGTCCCACGTAAAAGACCTTCAGATGCTTTAACTGATGCTGATGGGGTACTTTAAGGAGCAGAAATGTTACTAGAGAGCAGCAGCAAAAAAGCAGCTCTAAAAACGCTACTTGCTGCCTGTTATGTATGTCATTTCAACATTGCATGATAGATCAGTGTTGCAACTCTTGTTGCATCCGTTTTATCTCAAGCTACGACAATGCTTGACAAAGGATTCAGTTCAGTGGGACTAAGAATATGTCTTCCTGTTTTATTTGAAGCATCATGTATTTGAAATCACTGTTGTACTACAGAAAAACTTACTAGGCAGCTGGAGTAGTCTGATACCGCGTCTCCTCTACGTCTCTCTCCAACAGAATGTATCTGCAGGCTCCAGGTAAAGGACTGCCAAGGTAAGCAAGCAAACTAACACCATCTAATCTTACAGCCTTCAAGAGAGATGCAGGGACTTCCTCTGACATGCCAGTAGGCTTCCTTCCAGGCTTTATCTAGATCTCTGGCCAACTGCAGCTATGTCAGCTGATCTATATAGTGAAGTTTCAGTTTCATTTCATCACTCTGACCATTTTGTTGGAAGAAAATAGGTTCAACAGTTTAAATAGTAGATCTTTGCTAGCCTTAAGGGTCCTTATTTTGCTTGAAATGAGTTAGTTCAGTTGGCAGTTCTGTGGAATGGATAAAGCACTGAAGAGATAAGCAAGTGGGAACAGGCTGAAAAGAATATCTTTTCAGGCAATGCGAGTGAAATTTAAAGAGAAGGTAGGAGTAAGTTTTTGCTAACTAGTGACTTCAGTAAAATTTTCTGCAACTCTTTTCCACTCATTTTCAGCCAGATAGGGAAATCAGCAGTGGTTTTGGCGACATAAGCTCTCAGAGGGATCCCTTAGTGAAAAATGTACAGCATCTTAATTCTGTTCTCACTGGAATCAGTGTTAAATTGCTACAGGACTGCAGGGATGTGTTAGGATGGGTTCATTATGCAGATAACTATTCTATTAACATGTTCGAAACATAACCTCTCCTAGTAAAGGGAAACCCTACTGAAGGAAACATGGCAGAGACTTCTGTAAATTCCAAGTAATAAAGGGCTTTCTCCATCTGTCTCCGGTGACTCCGTTCTCCTATGTGTGTTTTCAGTCCGTTCTAGAAGTGTAAAGAGACAGTAATTTTGACTCATCTTAAGTTTAGCTATGATCATCCCTTAAGGCTTTGAAAGACCTTTGAAAACCTGTACCAAAGTATAAACAAGGGAAAAGTTCTGACTCTTGAAACAAGCGTGAACAGGGAAATCTTGGTTTCTAATACAAACCTGTTCAGCAACGTATTCTTGATAAGGAACTAAGTTTTGGGTGTTTCAGTTGAATTTCAGTTGAATTCCTTTTGAGTGCATTTAGTCAGTTTTAGAACTGTGTTCGTTTTTAAACAATGTGTCAAATGCCCCTTGGTTAGCTCTGTAGGTGTTAAAAGGAATACAAATAATGAACAATGATAATTACCTGCCGTCCCCTGGAAAGTTTTATGAAGCTTATTTTGTTGAAAAAAGCTCTAAATAAGTTTCTTTAAGAATATCAGCCAGCATCTAGAATATGTCTGGGGACTGTGTTGTATGAGTAACACTTTCCACAAACTCTTCAGTGACATTCTAATAGCTGTTTTCTGTTTGACAGAACACTGCTCCTCTGTCTTCAAAATTAATTCTGCTTTCACTAAGCCTGAGATTTTATTTTTCTTCATTTATTGTCATACCAAAACTGTACTTTTTTTTTTCCTACAGTATAAGACATTGTCATTTAGAATCAGAACTGGATCAGTATTTTCTTACTCCATCCATGTCTAAAATAAATTGCAGTTATAAAGTTCTATGTATGTATGTACTGGTGATGTTATTTCTTGATGGGTAAAAGCTTTCCACAGAGTCTCAGCATAGCATGTAACTCAGAATCAGTTTATGAAAGACAAAAATATTAGACAAAAATATTGTCTGTAGCTACTTGAACCATTTCATTCTGGCTAGTAAGCCTATCAAGCACCTCTAGAGGGGCCTTGATACAAGTATCATTCTCAACCATGACTCACTTAAATATGGTTGAAAGGATAGATGCAATATTTCAGTGCAAGGTATTTCTTTCTCCCACATCTGAATTGTAGAAACATTTGGTCACTTACAAAGGGACTATTCACTGGCCTGAAAGTTGATTCTGTTCTTACATTGCTATCATTGCTCCTAAACTATATGAGGGTCCTGCAAAAGAAAACTATCCAGTTGGTCACATTTCACTTGGAAATGTAGTCTCAACATTTTGTATATTTTGTATGTTTTGGAGGAAAATGTCTTGTTATTCTGGAAATTAAGCTATTTTAAACTACTCTAGGCAATGTTAGTCTCCAAAAATGTTACTGTCAACATATGAAAACCAAGGTAATTTGTTCTGTACATAAATTCATGGCAGAGCTTCAGAGCAATTTATAAGGGAAGCAAACATCCTCCTCCCTTATACGCTATCCTTCAGCAGTCTTTTTAATTCACAAAGGGCTCTTTCAAGTTTTGAGCCACATAACATTCTGTAAAGTGTCTCTGAAAATGTCTCCTTTCTCTTATCTCATAACTCTATGGATAAATTTAATGGATGGAATCGAAGTTTTATTTTATTTGGTTTTAGACATTTGTTTTGAGTCCCAGGTATGTACTTCTTTTTCATGTGCTAATTGTGGGGTTTTTTTTTCAAGTATTGGCACTACGTTTAATCGGACTTGCCAAAGCAGTGTAAGCAATGTGTTTCCTATCAGTTCAGGCTGGTACTTTGTGTGTCAATTGAAGAGATATTTCACAATTACAATCTACAGAAAGCTCTGACAGAAACTTGTTACACAAAAATATGTACAATCAGATGTAATTTCTACCAAATTCTTTGACTACTGTGTTCATGGCTGCAACAATCACTTAACTCTTTGCTTCATTCTTACTAACACTAGTTAAGTTTCCATCATATTATAACCTCAATGAAAAGTGAGCCATGATTGATTTCAGTGTTACTCAGAAACACCTTTAATGATTGAATCCATGCTTCTGGCAGGAGCTGAGTTCAGAACCTGCTTTGGCCAGGGGGTTGGACTAGATGATCTCTAGAAGACCCTTCCAAGTCCTTTCAAAGTTCTGTGATTCTCTGGACAGTGAAAAGACGTGTCAAATTATATTGATTGTTAAAGCCACAAATATAAAGGGGAAAATTCACAATCAGCTATAGGTCTAATGAAGAAGAAAACATTAACGTCCTACTTTGAAAATTAATAAATAACAGCATGTTAATACACATTAAATTATCTAAAACATTTCTACTGAGGTTTTGTATTTTTTTTTATTTAAAAGTAAAGAAGTAATGGAGAAAGACAAACAGCTATGACTTCTCATAATATAGGAGTATTTTCAGTGAAACTTTGTTCTCTCCTAGCAAAACATCATTGTATTTATTGGTCTTAAAGTCGACTTATGAAGAATAATATTTTAAATTGCTGAAGTAAATTTTCAGCTCTTTTTTTGCAATAATATTCTGCAGCAAGATAACAACCATTAAAACAAATTCTGGAATGGCAAAAGAATTTTTTAAAAATATATTTTTTTTCCTTTTTTTTTTTTTTTTTTTTTTTTTGTCTTTAAATGTCATTTCAACATAGTTAATGTAGAAAGTAAGTGTCTCTACTTACTTGCTTATATTGCTGCTCTATAGTCTCTTCAGTACTAGTAGTATAATATTTTCTATAGTTTTAAAATCTTATAAAATATTTTGGGGATACAAGATTGTGTTTAATCAAAGGACATTTTTTTATCAGAATAAAAACAGTCATTCAGTGATGTTTGATTTTAGTCCTGAAAAGAAATAGGAGTATGTAACATCAATTGTTACATAAGGTGACTGAGACTGAAATCCCTAATATGTTCAGAAAGCACATTTCTATGACAGCACACCATGCAGTACAGAGTTAAATGTATTTCTTACTGCAAAATAAAATTAACTTATTCTGTACAGCATTACAATATTCTACGAAGTCAAGGAGGTACTGTGTTTTTTTCTCTAACAGGTTTGTTTTTTCTTCAATTTTGCAGTAAATGAAATTATGATTACCCTGCTTAATGTTGTTTTACCTAAAAATAATTCAATTGGACAACAATCTATGACACAGACTTGAAATCTGAAGGGAATTATTCTGAATGCTTACACTTTTTTAGGAAATGAGAAATATATATTTATAGGGAAACAAACCTAAACAGGTGTCATCAGGATAAAAGAGTTTGCTTTTCACATAGCTTAGAAACAAAAGGGTAACTAAAACTGAAAATATACCTTGAATATGAAGAAGAAATAAGAAGGTTTTAACTGCCAGAGGCTGCAGTATTAGAAATATTGACAAGAGACATTAAATGAAGGCCAGACATTCTGTTCAGTCTTATAATCTCTTTCTCCCTTGCAGGTGAAGGTAAGAATGGAACGTGTGTTGTGGATGGGAGTGATGTACTTCACTCTTAAGAGAGAATCAAGAATATATTTTATTGATCTAAAACAGTGATTTATCAAAATTTGATTATAAATGGTAAACGTGACAGTGTTTTAACAAGATTTGATGGCAAGGTACGCTGGAATATTTACTGCATAGAGGATAGAGTCAGACAAAACTGTCAGGGAGATCCTCCTGTTGAGTCATGAGATTCAGAAAGGATCCCTCTTGCTTTCTAAACTTCTCAGAGAGGAGTCTAGGTATGGCTGGATTCAGTCCTAGTCCCAGGCTTCATCAAAGGTTTATATCTAAAGGATTTTATGTGTCTCCCCCAAATCCACTTTGAGTCAGACACTGCCGTTACCAGATACAACTATCACTCATGGTTATCGCTATCACTTGAGCAGGGTTACTGGAAAAGTGGTCAGGTTGGGGGAGGGGGAGCACACTGTCACAACGTGAGAAGCGTAAGAAACAATTAAGATTTAGGTAAGCAGAAACTGATGTGTAAATGTTTTTGCCATTATTCTACTTGCTGTCCCTTTGGTGAACATAGTCTAATTCTGAAAAGGCTTCATTGAGTCTCTTACTTACTGAGCTAATGTGTTTAAAGGATAAAGAAACCTGTTGTGTTAGCTCAAGTGGGTAATAAGGGCTGCTACCCTGGGATTGACTCCAAGAGTAGACTGCAAAATTGTGAAGATACAATCATGCTCTGAAAGAAGGAAGGAAACCTGTCATGTCAGGGGGGCTATCAGGAGGATTAAATGAGATCTCCAGAAAAAAACTCATGAATGATTCACTTCTTGATTCATCAGGTTCAAATATAGAAAGGAAAATACATTAGTCTGAGTTGGTCTCTGCCCAATATATTTTTGTATGTTTTTTTTTTTAATCAAAATGGAACATAAAATTGATTTCAGATTCAACAAAACGAGTTAGAGAAATTCCCCACTATAATGAGAAACTAATTTTCTTTCCTTCTTTTCTGAAGATATATTTCACTATTGAAGAGTTTCTGTGATTCTGTGCTATGATACAGACCATTCTGCGGTGATTTGTTCTCCAACTCCCCTTTTCTACTTTATGTGAACACTTATCTACTAATTAGAAGAAAGATTGAAAGCTGTATCAGTAGAATTGAGCCATCTAAACAAAACCCTCTAATTTAGCTGTTCTAGGATTCTACCTGCTTTTCCAGAAGGACACATTTCTCCTCTAAACTCTTCATCCAAATAATGGCCTCAACAGATGTCTTAGATATGCTGTGAGACCACAAGTGGCCCTTGAAAGCTTAGTTTCCCATCCTAGGTGTCACTTACATTAATAAGTCTGTAACCTCATTTTTTATTTCCCCCAATTCAGTCTGGATCTAAATGACTATTCAAGATAAACAAGTATCATAGGTGAGATTGAGGGCAACTTGTCATTAAATAGTTGATAGAATCATCATCGATTACTTGAATAGACCTATTATTACTTTTCCTCTGGTCAAAACTTAAAAATCAATCATGAACAAAGTAGGTTTTTGATGAGAGAGACAAGAGTGGAATGATGATTTAAAGCTTCAAGTGGTGTTCCTCTTCATTCTGTGTAATAGCAACTGGTTTCTTTCCAGATTGCAGCACTTACTTATATTAATTTTTGCTCTCCAGGAAGTTTATTGCTTATCTTTCCAAATTTAACTTCAAATTGGAAGCACTCGAAGGTGTTGAAAAATCATGTTATTATTTGCTTTTCTTACTTCTAGAGCAAGAGGATGGCTAACATTTAACCGAGATCCTCTGACAAATGAAAATTTCTCTAGCATTTTATGTCTTGATTTTTTTTTTTTCCTGGAGTTACTTGCTTAATAGGCTACAAGGATATTGTCCATCTGGTGTTATTTCTTGTTTGCTAAACATGCTGTACAGTATACTGAAATCAGTAGAAGATTCATATTGACAACACAGGCTTAAGTCTCAGCAATGTGTAACTTCAGTTATTATTTTAAAGGTAAATGTTCCAACTAGTTATATTATTACAAAAGATATTTCATTGTGCAACACATTTTGCAGTATCTGAAAACATTAAATATGCAATTTCCTCATAAAGAGTCTGGAACTGCAATTTCTGTATTTAATTTTTTAGTATCTTTTTGAATTCTATAACTGATTTTTATAGAAATGAATAATCACAGTTTATACTGAGCAGAATCGAGTCTAGGCTATCCTTAAAAAATAAACACATTGCTAAAACAAAGTCTCTTATGTTAGTTTTTTGCCAAATTCTTCTGGGGACATTCCTAGCTTTCAACTTTCTTCTGCTTTTAAAACTATTATCAAGGCCAATTTCAGAGACATATGCAAGCATAATCTGAGATGTTATTGCTATTACACTACAAAGTTAGTCTTTCTACATTATCAATGTAAAGTGAGAATGAAAATTAGTCATCTCATGTATATTTGCTCAAATGCACAAATACTTCATATTTCCACCATTCAAATTAATAGATTCATAATAATTATAAAATAGTTTTTTTTAAAGTAGCATAGCTTTTTTAGGTTAATCACATGAAACACTGTTTCAAAAGACTTTCAAATAATAGTAATCTGTGTCACATCCTATTCAGATACTGAAAAAACCTATACTCTCAACAACCTTTGATGTGAGTCAGGTGGTACTGAATGTATTAGTTCAGGTTGTAATCATGTTTACTTCTTAAAACACAGCTACAGTATTAAATGGACTGTTACTGCTACTTTCTTAAATACAAGCAATTCTTGAACAACACAAATTCAATGGGATATATAACAGACTGTAAAATGTAGGCATCATGTTGGAGCTCCTCTGTTGCACTGTGAAGATAAATCTGTGGTTCGAGCTTAACTATTAATAAGGGTACATCAAATATTCTATAAGTTCAGTAGAGAGAAGTACCTAACTTAGCTCTTATTTAAGGTAAATTAGTCTTCAACTCACAATCATACCCCCATAAATCCTTAGCATTTAAAATTTGACTTTTTTTTTCTTTCTTTCTTTTTTTTTTTTATTGCTCAGTTCTGGTTCACTTGTCACTCACTCCTTAAAAAAAGACTAATTTAAAAAATCATTCCTTATTTCCTTTCCCTTTCCCTTCTCCTCAAAATGTTAAAAGCTATATACATTCAGAAAAGAAGTATCTTAGGCAAGTAGTCTGGAGGGGAAAAGGAAATCTCATTAACTAATGCATTAAAAAAAACCAACCCACTCAACAAAAAAAAAAAAAACAACCCTAGACTTCTGAAAAGCTACTACCAGAAGTGGAAGAAATTACTTTTGCCTAAGGCAGGATTTGCTGCTTAAGGCTTTTCTTCCTCCATCATTTCCTCTGCAAAGTGAAGATTATTTCACCATCAAAGCAGCACATAGTGTGTGATTTTCCTTCTTTTGGCATTCTGGAATAGAAATTTTACTACCTTACCAGAAATGTTCATGTTTTCACTTGTCTGCTTCTTCTTTCTTAAAGTTCTAAAAAGTTTCTCAGTCTTGTGGGGCTTCATTTCTGGAGTTTTCGCGCTATACAGGTAGCAAAACAGTAATCTGGGCACTTTCATTATTTATCAATAGGTTTTTATAATTAGTATTTTCTGGAGGTGTTCTAGAGGAAAGTTATGGTCAAAGTACAAGATTTAATTTTATTGTTCATCCAATAAAGAATGCTTCATCTTTTCTATATTTGAAATTATACATCAAATTATACATCAAATTATACATCAAATGAGCTGTTTGGATTTATAGTACTCCAGTGACCTTGTACCTAAATTAACTGGAATCATTGGAGTTTATGGCATTAAGTCAGACTAGGGAAGAATTAAAGACTAGATCCAAAACCTACTAGAGGCACAGGTATACTGCACACTACCAGAGTTTTATGCATAGACCACCTTACTAACTCTGGAAGTGGTAATAACTTGCCTTACTATGGTGCTGCACTCACTAAGATGCAACCATGCTGCTTTTGGGTTATGACCTAGATCAGTCATTGGATTTGTTTCCAGTGCAAAGCTATTTTAGCCTGCAGTGTGAAGTAACTAGTGGATCTGAGTATGACCCTTATTATTTTGATATGACACAGAAGCAATATAAGAAAGAATAAATGCATTTCACAACTGGATGCAACTAAAACTTTAATAAGAGATAACTAATCAGACAACATTTAGAACATACACCTAAAATAATATTATAGTTTTTATTGTTTCCTGATTTTTAATTACCAATTCAGCTCCTCTGCTCCAATACAACTTCTACAAACAGGCTTATCAGTCATAAGGTCTGCAGAGTGGGATTCATGCTACCATGTTAGAATTCCACATATGGATATTATTACCCAAGAATGACATCCCAGCATCTCTTCTTAGTTATAGGAGAGAAGCGAGGATCTCCAGGAAGGATTCAACTTGTATCCTAAAATAGACAAGTAAAATTAGCTAGATGTGTCGCACTCTGGATCTGCCTGTTTATCTCTCTACCACCCTCTGGCCCTAAATTAAATTCTTGTCTACACAGATTCAACTTGGAAGCATGTTCTGGCACTTCTAGAATGTGTTTTATCTGATGTGTCCTAGATGTCTTCTTCTGAGTGAGATGAACCATGCCCTACAAGTACCTACTTCACTCCATTGACTATAAACAAGATCTAAATGACTCCTTCTGTTCGGCCAGATGATTCTCATACACTGTCTAATGTAGAGAATGTAGCTGGAGGCAGAGTTAGATAATTTCAGAATAATGAATATCTCCAGTGTTTTATATACGCCCCCCACCCCCACCCGCTCCCCCTCCCCGGAGCTATATATAACTAAGCATTTGTTCAAGCTGTTCTGATATATGTTAGCAGCCAAACTGGCACTAGCATCAAGGGAGAGCAAAGATGCCCCAAATCACATTTCATTTTTCTACTTCTGGCCAGTCCTGAGAAGAGGTCACATTCATTGAATCCATACTTCAAGAGTTATACATCTGAGCTCAGGATAAAGCTTTATCCAAACCCACATTTTGTCACAGGATAAATTCAGTGTTATGTGCCAGATCTAAATTTGATGGCATTCCAGTCTGCAGAACACAAGGATGGTTTTGTGCAAGTTTGGCCAAGTTAGATATGAAAGCATAGATAGTATAGATTGTAATATATAAGTTTGTGGTGCTTTGTAAGGTGAAAGGTAATTTTAGGGGAAATGAGACTGTCTTTTCACATAATTGCATGTGAAGACTATCAAAGAGCTGTCTAGCCATTTGCTACTTATTTTCATAATCTGGGAACACTAAGCTGTTATGGAAGCTTGAGATGCTAAAGTAAAGACTCTTATTAGTCTTTTTTTTTTACTTTTCATTCCTCATTAACTTCATCCATAGATCTTAAAGCAGCATAGAAGAGAGAAGTATCATCTTCATATTAGGCAGACGGAAAATGGAAGGAATCAGAATATTTCCTAAGGATAACCAACAGGCCACTGGAAAATTACAGAATCTGTTTTTTGAAGCTCTAAGCCAGACTTTGTTGCAAACAGCACCCCTCACACTGGGACTAATAGCAAGTGTGTGCGCATGCATTCAAGCATGTCTAAATCATCCGGATGCTGACATGCCAGCATTTAATTTTCCAGACTAAATTATATTCCATGTCCACTGTATAATGTCTTAAAAGCCAGTAGAGAATATCTTCTCAGGCAACGAATTTGCTTTCAGTGAAGTGAAGAATGAATATATTCCTGAAAAGTTGTCTCAGTCACAAAGGCAAGTAGATCCCAGTGCTGCTAGTTGACCTGAGCTGCTGATGAATTGTTTAATCAGTACTCAGTATGTTACATGGCAGAATTCAACATGGTAGGCTACAGCCCAATTATGTTTTCCTTGATATTGCATGTGTTGGCACAGATACAAAATAATATAATGTGTGGCTTGACTCCTCATTTTAGTTAGCGATGTTCAAAACAGAGAATGAAAACTTAGCTAAAATTAAGTGCTTAGAAAAGAGTAGTTAATGAAGAAATAAATAGGGGGCCAGTTGAAAGTGTACTCTGTTACAATCAGGTAGAAAGATGATGACTCTCTAAAGAATGACATTAGTTGTGTAAGATATATAAGATATGAATCATGTGGTAATAAACTCAGAAGATTACCTAGTAAAGGAACAGAACTTAAATAAATACTCTGCATTTACTGGGCCCCAAAGCTTTGGAACTAACGGCTCAAGAGCTTTGTATTTCACTTTTAGAGACTGCTGAACTAGTTAAAGGAAAGTTTGAAAAAATATATTTAAAGAGCATTAAAAAAAATTAGAGCTGGCATAAGCCAAACACTAGTCTATGGAGACTTGGAAAGGCCAAGAAATAGGCTCTGCAGAGAGGCCACCTTGCACTGTTCGCCGGCTCTACACACAATTCAGGGACTGTCAGTGACAGATCCACCAACCCTTGCATAAGAGTAATGTGAAATGCTTTTGCTGGGGCTGTAATACTTATTTCCTTTCATGGCTTTCTCTTGTTTGAGATACAGTAAAGCAATCAGGAGATATTAACTGTATTTCATTTGCCTATATATCCTGGAGAAGTTCAAGGGGAATGAACAGAGGATCCTCCTCATATGCCTTCCAGGTTACAAGGCTGTCATTCAAAAGCCATTATGTTTAAGGTAACTTAAGATACAGCTACACTGTCTTTAAATTAGGCTTGCTTGCAGTCAAGGTTTTTATTTGAGATTTTAGAGTCAACAGGCTTGAATATCTTTAACCACACAGTCTGTACAGCTAAGGCTTGACAGGGGACGTGCTTGGCTTTCCCAGAGTAGAGTTAACATATAAATGAACACATGGGCAATGGAGTAATGAGGAATTCGTACTGGAATGCTAGCTGTAAACCAAGATGTCAACTAACATGATAATGCAGATATCTTCTTACCTCTTCTGTATCACTTTTAGATTTATACATAATATAATTACAGAATGAAAATTTCAAAATCATAGATTTGTTTTATGGAAGCTTTAGATACACTTTTCATCAGATTTAAAGTGTGTTTATTCTCTAGAATCCAAAATACATTAAAAATATATTTTTATGTCTTTGTACTGTAGGAACAGTCTTTTCTGTCTAGAGAGCTTCCATCTATGTCAGTTTTAGATAGACCTAAAACAGATAAACTAATGTGTAGCCTCTCCTTTTCTCCCTCAGGGATGTCATCCTTAATAGTCCATTTATTGGATTTCCCCACTTTCTAAAATATTGCCTCCTATATAGACTGTGCTTTGCAAACCCACCCACAAAAGCGCCACCCTTTCTCCAGTGATGATACTCAATCACTTCTGCCGTCAAGCCTAATGTCTCAAATTGCTTCCCTTACTCAGCTATGCCACACACAAGTGCTCATGGAAAGGGTACATAATGGTATCAGTGTTTTTCCTGCCAGGTTCTCCACCCTCTCCTTAATATTTCCTATCCTTGATTTATGTTAGTCTTCTACATTGCTAGGTTAAAGATTGTGTCATTTACAGTATTGCTGACCTCAGACACTCAAAAGGAATGTGTTATACCCTGAATAATAATGAGCTTGGTTTTAAAAATATATATTTGCATGATCATGTTTATACATTTTATTTGCCCTCTACAATTTTGCATGAGACTTTACAGTTAGCGTTTTAACCATGAGGGCTAAGGGTTTTTTTTTTTTTTTTTAATATGAAAGCTGAGATTCTTATATACAAATATTATTCTAGGAGATGAAGGTTAGAGAAAATATCAGGTATCCCAAAAGTAGTGATTAAATTAAAATACAGTATTTATTTATGCTGTGGAGACATCTGTTTGAATACTAAAGTTTTACTGTACCATTATTTATTGTCCAGGATCCTAGAGCTCAAAGGTCTTCTTTTAGCTGAATTCTTTGTCTACTAATGAAGAGATGATAGATCTACAAAAGCTGAACCTCTGATGAAGTTCTCCACCCTTTTAGGAAGAGGAAAGAAGGCCAAGACTACTACCATTTCAAAGTTATTTTGTACTTTGGCAATTAGATATCAAAAAAGTGTTCACAGCACCTTACCAGTCTTTCAATCTCTTTTATTTTCTCACAACAGCTGAAACAAGAACTGGAAACTAGGTGTAGAGAGAGTGAGAAAGCAGATTCCTAGCTAAGACTGAAAATTTTGTTGCATTAAAATCCTGTGATGCAGATCTCTAATGGAAGACTGAGTGGTGGACCTGGACCTTAGATGTGATGTGAAAATACTGTTGTATGTGGAAAGAATGAGAGTAAATGGAAAAACAAATAGCTTACATGCTGAATTCCCAATGAACATAATTCTATGTTCAGGTGTGTTTCATTAATGTGCTATATCACCATTATATACAAAGGATTTAGTGCTGAAAATTGGGTGCTCTGATGCTACCAAGAAGTTCAAATCTACTTTCATGACTTTTCTTTTTAATGTACATGGTGGTGTCCTGGTTTTATTTAGTGAGGGCGGGGGCTATGGTGGCAGCTTCTATAAGACGCTTCTAGAAGTAGTTTCCCCTTTGTCCAGTGGACTCAGCCGGGCCTAGGGGGCACCGGCTGCTGGCCAGGGCCGAGCCAATTGGTAGCAGAATGTTCCCTGATAACGCCTCTGCCATAACTTATTTAAGAAGGGGAAAACCAAAAAAAATAAAGATAATGTGAAGACGCAGAGCAGGGGCAGAGAGGGGGAGGCGCAAGCCTTGTGGGCCTTGCGACCCTCACCCTCTGGCCTCCTGCTGGGCGGCCATCTGGGCCTGACTCAGCGCAGCCCGGCTGCAAGAAGTGGAGAGGAGATGTGAAGAGAACCTGAGAGGCATCTGCCTGAGCTGATTGTGAAGAATTTACTCTGCAGATGTCAAGGTCGTGTGACGATTACCATGGTGGAGCAGGTTTTCCCCCTGCAGCCCATGGAGGTCCACGGAGGAGCAGAGATTCACCTGCAGCCCGTGGAGGACCCCATGTCGAAGCAGGTGGATTCCTGAAGGAGGCAGTGACCCATGGAGGGCCCACACTGGGGCAGCTGGCAGCTGTTTTGGAGGAACTGCACCCCGTGGAAAAAATTACCCACATCAGAGCAGTTCACGAAGTACTGCAACCCGTGGGAGGGACCTCACAATGGAGCAGGGGAGGAAAGTGAGGAGTTCTTCCCCCGACAAGGAAGGAGCGGCATAAAGTGACAAATGATGAACTGACCCTAACCCCAATTCCATCTTTCTGCCTGTGCCACTCACAGGAGGGAAGGAGGTAGAGATAATGTTAAGCCCAGGAAGAGGTCAGGGTGGGGGGAAGTTATCTTGTTCTCTTTCTCATTATCCTGCTTCGGTTTTAATAAAAAATGAATAGTTTTTGCCCTTGACGGTAACTTTAAGGATCTCTCCCTGTCCTTATCTCAAACCTCAAGCCTTTTTTCTTATATTATCTCTCCCTATTCTCTCACAGGGTGCGGGGAGCAAGAGAGAGACTACATAGTCTGGTCCCAATCAGGGCTAAACTATGGCTGGTGGGAGGGAAGGAAACTAACAGTGTGTTCCTGCAGGTGTCTAACTAAAGGTGACAGCTTGGTAGATGTGGTTGTAGGAAAATATATTTTATTAATTCCCCTCACCCATCCAAATGATAAACATAAGTGATTAAAATTTAAATTTGTATTTTTCCTTCTAGTTTGTCAAACTAATCCCAAGTCTTCCAAATACTTATACCTGTGATTAATACATATAATAATACTTTCATTAATTTTAGTGGCAGTATGCTATGCATAACATTAAATACCTTCATGATTATGTTATTGATAGGTTATTATTTTATAATGCACAAATTAATAAATATGAGAGGTCAAATCAAAATGGGCACATTTCAATTCTTGGTTAGAAAAACTTACAGGAAAATAAATGTACCAGTGTAAATGTGATTGAAAATGTTCCAAATTTTGTAAAATACATTTAGGTCCTTGTATTTAGGACCTTTCTGCATTTGCTGCATTATGCAGCAAAGGTTAGTGGCAGATATCTATGTGATACAAAGCTACACACTAAATATTTCCAAATAAAGATAAAAAGTACAACTGGTGAAAGTTCTTAAATTCACCTCAATTATCAAGTTGTGCAAAGAAAACATCTGTTTGAGCACTCTAGGTGTAGCTCTGACATGAGAACCTACACATCCTGCATGATGAACAGTGAAGAGATTTGCAGCAGTAGAAAGAACATCTTTATGTAATTTTCAGAAAAGAATGACTAGCTGATGTTTTAAATGATGATATGACAAAATGATTAGATTTAGAGGAGGAAAGTTACTTCCAATATCTGGCAGTGGAATGCAATTTCATCCAACAGCAGCAGTGCTCTTGTGAGATTTGACTAAAGGGGAGTATCTTGAAAAAGATAAAGATCAAAGGATGGTGGGCCAGGCTATGGGAATCATGTAGATAAAATTCCAAATCTAGATGAGCAGCATCCGTTGCTCTCAGCTTTTTGGCCTCCTTTCATTCCATTCAAAATACAGCTGCAAAAATTTTCTGTCTTGCTCTTTCCTTATTGCCTTATATATTAAGTTCAAGCTTCTCTTCCTCATTTTCAAAACACTTCACAGGTCTACTCCTGGTTGCACCACTGCTCTCCTCACCTCTTCCTGCTCTCTGCAGCCTGCCAGCTCTCCTTTTCTGACTGCTCTCTTTGTCTTACGAATCCACTGAACATTTTGCACCTTTTTTACTATGCCACCCTGTAGCTCTGGAACAACCTTCTGATTATTACAGGCCAAACTCAGTTCCTCTGCTGCTCTCAAATCCTTCTTTAAAAATCCCTCACATTGATGTTTTGGTATGTCAGGGAGCAAACATTCTTCCTTTGATTCAATGTATAGAGGGGTAACTTCCACGTGTAATTTCTGGCAGCCCACATCCACATAGGAAAGAAGAGGAGATAATGAGCCAGACTTCATGAATGAAGGGATAAGGGGTCTCAGTACTTAGCAATCCACCGCAGCACAGGAATGGAGGAAAATACATTATTTTAAACATGTGGAGTTAAAACAAGCTGAAAGGGTGTAAGGACACTCTTATTCAGTTTGTTTCAGTCTTGATTATATTTGATTTAAACCATAGCTTACTTTGAAACCAGCATAAACCACTCTGATCACTCATGAAGGTGACACAGAGCACCTTGTATGAATTAATAGATTACTCTTTTATAGCACTTTTCATCAGTGCATGTGAGAGCACTTCACAGGGAAGACTACTGGACTGTTCCCAGTTTGAAGAAGGGGAGACTGAAGTACAAAGACTTGTGATCCATTTCCAAGGTCACAACAGTCAGTAGCAGAGAGGTAGAAATAAATCCAGGTCCTCTGAATTCCAGCTTTGAGGTCTATCCACTGCAGCATGTGGCCAACTGCCTGTTTTATCCTACTTCGTAGCAAAGCTTTATAACTGTAGTAGCTAAAGAGAGAAAAAAATCAGTAGTCAGATCACAAAGTCAGTTTTCCTGTCAGGTTAGAAGTTGTTTATGAACTGGGCCATAATAGTCAGAATAATCTTCTAAAGTAAAGCATACAAAAGCGTTTGTCTTTTTTTCCCCCCCCCAAGTAATTGAATTCACATTTTTGTTACATCTGGGTAAGTAAATCACCTAAATGGGTTCCTTCCTCTAAGAATGAAAAAGAAGTCAGAAACACTTCCTCACAAAATGTTAAAAAGCAAATATCCTCCTCTTCAAGGATGAAGATCATTATACTCAGCAGATTGTCCTTGTTGCTTCTAGTTCATTGGATTGAGTTCAGTAGAAAAACAGTTTCAGTTTAAACGCTTCTGGAGTCATTAGGAAAAAATCTCTTTGGAAAATGAGAAAAATCAGGTAATGTCCACTTCATTTATGAATTCCAATAACATGGGCAGAAGACTGAAATAAAAATACTCATTTTAGACAGCTGTAAATAAACTGAAAATGCAGTCCTACTGACAGAAAGAGCTCATGGGACTCTATTTTTGGTTTGCCACGCAAGAGAAACTCTTGCTTTTCACATATGCTTTACAATGAAACTATGTCCAGACTAGATAGTGCTATAAGGTCAATATATATCTGGAAAGTAGAACTTGTGGAAGACATATGAACAATTTCCTTTGTTTAATACAGAGGGTTGTGTTGGGATCTCCTAAGAGAATATATTGGCTGTTTGAGTCAGAAAATGAATAAAAACATGACCTTTTGAGAACCAAAGGTTAATCTAACAAAACAACATCCAGAGGAGATGTTATAACTGCTCAGAAGCCCCACAGAATAGCCTGAGGCAATAACTCCCAAACAGTGAAGAGTGGACCAAGTAGGATAAAGTTTTTTATTTTTGATAAAAAAAATATATTCTGAGCTGGAACATAGACTTTAAGTCAAGGTTACACATACTGTCAGCAAGTTGCATATAGGTTCAGTACTTAGGTTCTCAGGCACTCTGGTAGAAAAACTAGCCATTCTATGAGTTTCAGGTTTTTTTATCGAATTAAAAAAGAGCATGAATAATTTAGTCTACCTTGTGATTTTTATTTTGATGTCAAAGAAATAGTTATTAACTTTTTGCTATGAAATGTTAGTTTGTAGCATATGCAGTTCATACTGTAATCCACACAGAGAGGTAGAAAGTAAAAACTGAGCAAATCAGAGTATAAGTACAACAGGTAAATCCAGTGGAGTATATTTTTAATACTAATTAATTTTATTTTAATTAATATTTAATTAATACCAAAAGTTTGTGATTCTGAAACATAATAACAATATTTTTGGTAGTGTGATGATACCAGTCAGCAATCTCCTCCTCCTAAACAGTGGAGCAGAGATTGTGAATGAGGAGAGTGTACAGTTTCCCTAGATACTTCTTAAAACTGTGACGATATTTGCTTATTTATGATTTTTTTTTTAGGGTGATCAGAAGGGTTTTCTTTTGCATAGGTTTTCTACATAGTTAAATTCTGTTACTATAGTATCTTAAAATATTGATGATTATTGCAGGATCTGATTTATTCAGACAGAATAGAAACTGTACATTATATTGGGCTAAATAGGTGGTTTTAAAATGACTACAATACGATTTTGTGTCCTGGAATTTTATGGACAAAAATTAATAAAACTAAAGATCTCATATGCACTTAGGATTAAAAAAAAAGAATCACCTAAACCTTCATAAAGTTAACCTAGAATTTTCTTCAGGTAGTAGTATAAAAAATTACATGGATCTCATCTCTGTCCAGTAACCCTTTGCTGACTTTTTCATTACTAAGAAAGCCAGTAGTTTCCAGTCGACATTCTTTTACAACGGTGGATTTTATAGCCAGACTGCTTCAATCCCTATATGAGCTACCTCCAGCTGGAAGAGTGCCACCCGCACTGACTTTTCTTGCCCTTCTTCAGCTCTTGACTGGATACTTTTTAAAAGTGCCACTATAGACTGTGATGTAAAAGAAGAGCATTGGCAAAATATTTAAAACTAAATAAAGGAACAGATGTTTGCTCTCTGGAAAACCTTAATCACTTGGGATTGGGTAAACCAATTATTTTGTTTTCCAGATTTGGCTTGACTGCAGTTCTTCCTGAAACTCTGTGATTAGCCTTTCTATGTTATACTTCCATCAGTAAAAAACTTCACTTCCTGGCAGATGTCGACAGGAAGTATTGAAATACGAATATAGCTTGAAAGTGTCTCCTGCTATTTCTAGCAAAATTCTATCAGACACCTGATTTCCCAACTCTTTTTCTTTTTCTTCTTTTTCCTCTTTTTCTTTTTCTTTTTCTTTTTCTTTTTCTTTTTCTTTTTCTTTTTCTTTTT
>WHYT01017910.1:447448-472213 GCA_009806455.1 Tetrax tetrax | reverse complement strand
TTTCGTTATGAACTGCTTATGACTGTATTGGTTAAAGTAAATGTAAAAGTTTGTATGTAGTTCGACTTTTAGAAATGTTCTTAGTAAGTACTTAATTTTGAATATCTAAGAATAGTTAATTATTTCTAGAATCTTTCCTAGTTTACAACATCATATTGCATGTCTAAGTCCATTAATGTTTAACAATGTTGGTATATAATGTTAGTATATAACTATATATAAATATATAACTACATAACAATGTTGCATAGAACTATAGAACAATATTAGCATATAACATTTAAAAGCATCCAAATGACTCATGATAGACAAACTTGAATGCTAAAGCTGAGCATTAAAAATTCTTGAGAAAATAGTACTTTAGCTTCTAGTTTAACTTACATAAAAATATATACTAACTAGCATATAATAAGGGAATTTGGCATAGGATTTGGAAATATAAAAATAACAGGCAGGAATAGTGTTCTTTCTGTGTGTCCCATATTCCTTCTTCCTCAGCTGTGTCTGTCATGTAAGGCATTGTCGTGGTTTAACCCCAGCTGGCAACTAAACACCACAGAGCTGCTCACTTACTCCCCCCGCAGTGGGATAGGGGAGAGACTTGGAAGAGTAGAAGTGAGAAAGCTCATGGGTTGAGATAAAGATGGTTTAAGAGGTAAAGCACAAGCTGTACATGCAACCAAAGTAAAACAAAGAATTAATTCACTACTTCCCATTGGCTGGCAGGTGTTCAGCCATCTCCAGGAAAGCAGGGCCCCATCATGCATAACAGTTACTTTGGAAGACAAACGTAATAATTCTGAACATCTCTCCATTCCTTCTTCTTCTTCCAGCTTTATATGCAGAGCATGATTCCATATGGTGTGGAATATCCCTTTGGTCAGTTGGGGTCAGCTGTCTCAGCTGTGCCCCCTCCCAACTTCCTGTGCACCCCCAGCCCACTCACTGGTGGGGTAGTGTGAGAGGCAGAAAAGGTCTCCACTCTGTGTAAGCACTGCTCAGCAATAACTGAAACATCCCTGCATTATCAACACAGTTTCCACCAGTAGTCTAAAACATAGCCCCATACTATCTACTATGAAGAAAATTAATTCTACCTTAGCCAAAACCAGCATAGGCATTTGGGAAGTAGGGCCATTTAAACAACTTAGACTTATTAAGAGTGCATTTACATCACAGAACTGTTCCTGAAGAACTTGAAAAAATAGGATATGATCTGTGTTTGGAGGTGAAAAATAGCGCCCAGTATGAAAAGTGGTTGTATGTTTATTGTTCACTAATCAAGGCAGATGGAATAGCTTTCCTGTCCCTTTTACTATGGTGTTGGGCATAGAATTTGCATTGTGTTGCTCTATCCACTCTTTCCTGAAAAGAAGCAAATCATACTGAAGTGCAATTCTAATGTCAAAGGAATATTTAGGGTCATTAGCCTCCTCACCATACTAAGTACCTCATCAACAGGAAGGGGGCAAACACAGTTGGTTATTCCTTTTTAAATTAATTACTCAAGTGAAAGAAAAGCAAGCAGAACAGCACCTGTGAAAGAAAACCAAACACAAATAGAATCATAGAATCATAGAATGGTTAGGGTTGGAAGGGACCTTCAAAGGTCATCTAGTCCAACCCCCCTGCAAGGAGCAGTGACATCTCCAACTAGATCAGGTTGCTCAGAGCCTCATCTGACCTGGTCTTGAACATTTCCAGGGATGGGGCATCCACCCCTCTCTGGGAAACCTGTTCCAGTGTTCTACAACTCACACTGTGAAAATTTTTTTCCTAATAGCCAATCTAAATCTATTTTAAAACCATTACCCCTCATCCTGTCACAACAGACCCTACTGAACAGCCTCTCCCCATCTTTCTTGTAGACCCCCTTGAGGTACTGGAAGACCTCTATCAGGTCTCCCCGGAGCCTCCTCTTCTCCAGGCTGAATAGCGCCAACTCTCTCAGCCTGTCCTCATAGCAAAGGTGCTCCAGCCCTCTGATCATCTTCCTGGCCCTCCTCTGGACCTTCTCCAGTTGGTCCATGTCCTTCTGATGTTGGGGACTCCAGAACTGGATGCAGTACTGCAGGTGGGGTCTCACCAGAGCAGAGTAGAGGGGGAGAATCACCTCCCTCGACCCGCTGGCCATGCTCCTCTTGATGCAGCCCAGGATGCCACTGGCCTTCAGGGTCGCAAGGGCACATTGCCCACTCATGTTGAGCCTCTCGTCCACCAGCACTCCCAAGTCCTTCTCCTCAGGGCTGCTCTCAATTCATTCTCTGCCCAGCCTGTATTTATGCCTGGGATTGCCACGACCCAGATGCAGGACCTTGCACTTGGCCTGGTTGAACTTCATGAGGTTGGCACGGGCCCACCTCTCCAGCCTGTCCAGGTCCCTCTGGATGGCATCCCTCCCTTCCAGCATGTCAACAGCACCACACAGCTTGGTGTCGTCGGTGAACTTGCTGAGGGTGCATTCTATTCCACTGTACATGTCACCGACAAAGATGTCAAACGGGGCAGGGCCCAACACGGACCCCTGAGGAACGCCACTCATGACCGGTCTCCACTTGGACATCGAACCGTTGACCACCACTCTCTGAGTGCGGCCATCCAGCCAACTCCTTATCCACCGAGTGGTCCATCAATCAAACCCATGCCTCTCTAGTTTAGAGAGAAGGATGTCGTGCAGGACAGTGTCAAAAGCTTTGCACAAGTCCAGGTAGATGATGTCCGTTGCCCGTCCCTTGTCCGCCAATGCTGTCACCTCGTCATAGAAGGCCACCAAATTGGTCAGGCACAATCTGCCCTTGGTGAAGCCATGTTGTCTGTCACCAACCACCTCCTTGCTCTCCATGTGCCTTAGCATGGTTTCCAGGAGAATCTGCTCCATGACCTTGCCAGGCACGGAGGTGAGGCTGACTGGCCTGTAGTTGCCTGGGTTTTCCTTGTTCCCCTTTTTAAAAATTGGGGTTATGTTCCCTCTCTTCCAGTCATCGGGGACCTCACCAGATCACCACAACTTCTCAAATATGATGGCCAGTGGCTTGGTAACTTCATCCGCCGGTTCCCTGAGGTCCCGCGGATGCATCTCATCAGGTCCCATGCACTTGTGCACCTTCAAGTTCCTCAGATGATCCCAAACCTGCTCTTCCAGTACAGTGGGCGTGTGAGTTAAGACCTCTGTTTATAGGTAAGAAAAGGATTCATGCAGCTCCAGGACCAATGCTGTGGAGTGGTGTATCTGGTCTTCCAGCAACAGAGATAACAGGGATAAAAAGAGCTGCTGGAAATAGCGATGAATTTAATCTATAGCTTTATCATATTACTGAAAAGCTGAACCCTTTTTCTGAGTTTCATTCGAAAGGTTATATGTCTCTACAAGACTATCTTTCTGTATGAAGCCCATAGCATATTTTTAAAACATTTATTAGTCAGATTAAGTTGAAACTGGTCAACGTATTCCAGAATTATTAAGAGGGCACATAGGCAAGCAGGCATATAGAAATATCTCTTATTTTTCATTAGAAGTCATCCTAAAAACAGGAGCTGAAGTTGAGTCCCTTACCTTGTCTTTTGTTTCAAAATAAGTGACCTATCTATCCAAAATGCTTGAGTAGATAGCAACCTTCATTAACTTGGAAATGTGATGCTTGGGGGAAAAGAGTAAGAAATAGTTCTGAAGCTGTTAAACATCTAATTTAAAAGAAAGTCCCTACTTGCCATCGACAGTTTAAGAAGAGCTAAACCTATCAGTACTGTCAAGCTAATTGCTTGGGATTTAATGTACTGTTATTTCCTTTAATTGTATAGATAATCCTATCTGCCACATCTCCTTTGTTTTCTCCTGAGACTCCTAGGATAATATTTATTTCAGCTTTCAATAGGCTGTTGAAATTATATTTCAGCTTTCAATAAGCTGAAATTATTATGCTTTCTCTGTAATTATATCAATAAATAATTTATGTTAGCACTACACATAAAAACCTCAGCAAACAGCTTTATGGTCTGTCGAATCAAACAGCAGAGTGATGTTCAAGAAAAAAAAAAAAAAGACCTGTTAGACTGCCATTTGTTCCTCTCTGAAATGAGGATAACAGTAAAAGATTTCTCTGTAAACTGCATCGGGATTTACAGGTACAAGGCAGTAACAAAAAGTAATTCATTATTATGAACTTTTTTATTCAAGTGAATATGTTTCAATGTTCGTAGAAAGTCATAGAAAATGTTATTGGTTCTTTCTGCCAACACCATCACTATAGGCATATCGAAATTCAACAAGATAGCTGAAAAAATTAAAGTATTAAATACATGAAAGGTGTTGTATTGCACAGTTTTGTGAAGATTAAGTAGCTTTGGTCCTTCTAGCAAGTAGGAAAGGAGTTTAATAATCTCATATTATTACTCTTTAAACATATGTTCCATTGAAACTGTAAAGAATAACACAAGTAATCTGACTGGAATAAGCTTTGATTATTCATACTGATAAAATAAAATAGATCTGAACTCTGTCTGAATGGGTAGGAAGATGGAAGGCTAATCCTTTTGCCATACATTTTGGAAACACTATTATCCTTACAGCCTCAGATGTTGGTCTCCAGTGATTGTTATGGTTGTGCAATATAGACTATCCTGTGTGGCTCATTAATTAGCTTACAGGTTAGAGAGATAACTGAACTGTCATTAAAACAAAAGACTTAAGAATTGCCCAAGCAATAGCAAAAAGAGAGATCTGGAAGGAATAAGAAGTGTCTTCTGAAAGAACTGGTAATGGGATCTAACAAATTGTGAACCATTAGAAAAATCGTGTTCTCTGCTAGGAAAACAAGTGGGAGCAATTTTTCACAATTTGGCAAGCAGTCATTAACTATACTGAAGAGAAATATAGAATATATTTTTAACTTAATATGGCTTATACTGTGGTAACTTAAGGACAAATTGTTTAAATTACTTTAAGAATTGGAACTTAATCAAATAGGGAAAAAATGGTTTGTACCCAGGTTTGTACCTGACAGCATAGAACACTGGGGCCCCTGCTGACTTATCAAGCAGACTTGCACAAATAATATACACAGATTTTTTGACATGTTAGTTTCTTGATAGGTGTCTATTAGGGGATTTTATGTCTGTATTATTAAATAAGCAGTCTCCGCTTACTAATATTTCTGTTATATAAAAATATAAAAGCGATTCCTGTGCTTCATAAGCTACTATTCTTCAACAATGAACTGTGAATAGATATTACTCAGTGGAATACCAATACCAGAGATATTGCTTATAGGCCTAAATTTATTTCAGCCTGATTCTATTTTAGCAATAGAACTAAACTTCCACTCCAGGACAAAACTTTCTTCACATTTAACTTCAAAGTTTTCAGTTGGAAAAAAAAAAAAATCCACTAATAAAGAATATTAACAATTATAGGAACAGTAATCATTGCAACTGCCTTGAAAAGTCACATTTAATTTTAATGGCACTTTAATATGTTTCCAAAGATGAAGCAGAGAAGAAAGTCTGATAAGTAAGAAAGCTTGAAGTACAAGATAAATATGTGCTTTTTTGTGAGTTATTTCAAATAAGCATTCTTGCAAGCTTGCAGACTAAGGTATTCACTAATCTTTGTTATCTATGAAGGTAAACATTATCATAAATACTTGTAGCATTAGCACTTTACATAATAACTGCAAAAAGCCTTCCAAACAATCTAGTAAAACTAATGGTGGAACAGAAGGCAATCTCAGGTAGGAATTCTTTAAACATACTTACAAACATTCCATACATTTCCAGGATTATACATGGAGTTTGTTTAGTACACATACAAAATATGGTACAGCTGAGTCATAAAAAATAGGCCTCTCCCACTCAAAGCTACACTGGTAATTTATGAGTAATTTATCGGTAATGTTTCCTTGAAATCATCAATTAATAATTCAAATATTTTTTTTCATTTTTATGTCCAGTGATTGTAAGTCTTTCTGATAATTTCATCAATAATGATGGTAGTTTTATACTACCTTTATATGACGAACCAGAAAGTACTAATACCAGTGGCTAACCTCCAATATGTACCATGAATATTACCACCTTATTACATTTTAATGAGGATTATTTCTAACATTTTATTTCTGTTCACATATCTTTGAGAGAGGCAAAGGGATATAAAGGCCCTTGTAGTCTTCTTGCTAGCATTACAGATAACAGTGTATTCAGATTTGATTGTGGGACATGGGAAAGCCTTTGTGGCTGCCCATCTTCTTTTGCTAATCTAATTCGGGATGTGCTTGCCTCCATTTTTGTTAGTGTTGAAATAGGAGAATTTAGATAGTGAGAGCTTTGAATGTTCTAACCTCCACATCCACGTGAAACTCACTTCTGATTGAATTAATCACTGTAGTGACAAATAATCTGAACAGATATTTCTTTAGAAAATGCCAAACCAAATTTTTAAAGATATCTTGATATTGATGTTCAGTTGTAGGTATTTAGGAACGATGGAGTGTCCCATTAGATGGCCATTTACTTTACTAGTTATATAAATAGCTTTCTCTAGTTCCTAGTGCCTAGAGAAGCAAATCAGGAAGAGAAAATGAGGACAAATGGTCACAAAGTGTCCATTGACACTTACAAGTGTCAATGAACCACAGGAACCATGCAGAAATGTTTTTCTCTCAAAAAAACCTGCCTTGTGATTTGTTTCATGGTCTTATTGCTAGTGTAGCCCTCTCAGCAAGGCCGGGTAAGTTCATAGGGTTACATGTTTACTGCAATTTGTAGTTATAAGCTGTATACTGGAATAGCGATAAGACCACGAGATGGGTACCAGGAGTAGGTAAACTGATTGTATCCCACTCCATGTGGGCCCATGCCAGCCTTATGAAGTTTAACCAGTCCAAGTGCAAGGTCCTGCACCTGGGTTGTGGCAATCCCAGGCACAAATACAGGCTGGGTGAAGAATGGATCGAGAGCAGTCCTGAGGAGAAGGACTTGGGAGTACTGGTGGACGAGAGGTTCAACATGAGTGGGCAATGTGCCCTTGCGGCCCTGAAGGGCAACGGCATCCTGGGCTGCATCAAGAGAAGCGTGGCCAGCAGGTCGAGGGAGGTGATTCTCCCCCTCTACTCTGCTCTGGTGAGATCCCACCTGCAGTACTACATCCAGTTCTGGAGCCCCCAACATGGACCAACTGGAGAAGGTCCAGAGGAGGGCCAGGAAGATGATCAGAAGGCTGGAGCACCTTTGCTATGAGGACAGGCTGAGAGAGTTGGGGCTATTCAGCCTGGAGAAGAGGAGGCTCCGGGGAGACCTGATAGCAGCCTTCCAGTACCTCAAGGGGGTCTACAGGAAAGATGGGGAGAGGCTGTTCAGTAGGGTCTGTTGTGACAGGACGAGGGGTAATGGTTTTAAAATAGAGGGTTTTAAAATAGATTTAGATTGGATATTAGGAAAAAAATTTTCACAGTGTGAGTTGTAGAACACTGGAACAGGTTTCCCAGAGAGGGGTGGATGCCCCATCCCTGGAAATGTTCAAGACCAGGTCAGATGAGGCTCTGAGCAACCTGATCTAGTTGGAGATGTCACTGCTCCTTGCAGGGGGGTTGGACTAGATGACCTTTGAAGGTCCCTTCCAACCCTAACCATTCTATGATTCTATGATTCTGTGATGTTACTAGCTGTATGGTCATTTCTTCCAATTAAATGTAGGCATCTGAGACATTTAAATTAGCAGTCAAGTTTCCCAAAGCTGTTTCTATAATCAGTGGAGATGCAAAACCTTTCCATGGCACTTTAGACTGAATCTTTGGCAGTTCTTTAAATCCACCTATTAGTGGCACTGCCTTCTCAAGATGCCTGTTCCTGTTCCCTGAGTATGGTGGGTAGGCTGTTAAATTAGCACCTGCAGCTGAAGGGATTAATTCTGCCTTCAGAATCCTAGAATCATAGAGTCTTAAGGTTGGAAGAGACCTCCAAGATCATCAAGTTCAACCATCAACCGAACACCACCATGCCTACTTGTAAAAGACTGTGTCAAATATTTGTCTCAACATTGTCGAAACATCAAACCACCACCTGAACAATGTCTTCCCGTTATCTTGCAAGCCAACTCCTGTTGTCTTGCGAACCTGAATGTAGAGCTAATTCCGAGAAATTTAGCCTGGGTGTATTTTTAACTACTGGCAATTATCAGGCCCCATGGTCTTTGACACAGAGGGCAGCATATTGGGCTGGGGGGCTGAACCCTTTGGAGAGGGGAGACCCCCTAGCCATCATGGGCACAGTGGATCAACTGGTAGAATGTGTGCAGAAGGCTGCTTGTTTGCAAATGATGTATGATAGAGAGCTCAAACCTAACCAGGGCTCTCCAATGATGATGTCTGCGAATCCCGAACGGATGACTCCTCTAATTCGAGGACTTCCTGATTCTCTGAAACCTGTTGGGATCCAGCTACAGGGGAAGATACAAAGTACTCCTGTAGAAGATAGACTTCAGGAGCTGTGGAGGGAACAGTGACCCCCGATCACAGAAGGACAGGGAGGAAAGTGTGGACGTGGGGAGAAGTAGCCCAAGAACTCATAAATTTTGGGAGGAAATATGGTCCCGTTGGTGGATTCGGGCAAAAAAATGAAACCAGAGCTGTAAGAGCCACAGGAAAAGGTGAAGGGTGGCCAGCACTGGTCAAGAGAAGTCACGATTCTGAGTTGGCTTGACTTACTGATCCTGAGAGAGGGAGACCCCTCAGCCATCAGGAATGGTGGCAACTGGGGCTCCTGACAGGTATTTCCCGAGATTTAATGGATGGGCTTCCAATCCAGAAATTAGAGAAACTTGTACAAACATGGTTGGGGCAAAAAGTCAGTTTTGAAACAACCCCTAGTGCCCCACCATTGATAGACCTTGGGGAAGAAACTGATGCAGAAAAGAGGGTGACGGGAAACTAGTTCCTCCGTTCCTCGAAGGTGCGGAGGGGAAATAGAGGGTGGATGTTTATAAAACAACTCACCTTAAATATGAGAGGAGATCTATTGATTACAGTGGCTGTAGGGCCACGGAAAAAAAAAAAAAAAACCAGTAACCTTTTTAATTGACACCGGAGCACAAATTACTGCACTGATGCAGACTGAGGTGGAGCAATGTGGAATTTTGACTTTGTCAAAACAAGCAGAAGCTCCCCTCCCCCAGCCTCACACCACCCCCCCAGCCCAGCAAGTCTCTCAGTCGCTTTTTCCTTTTTTTTCCTCTTCCTCTTTCTCTCACCAGAGAAGCAAGTTCTGTTTTGTAGGAGGAAGAAAGCACCAGACCAGAAACCGACACACCTGCAGAGGAAGTGATAAAATCAGCGAAGATGTCTCCCTTTTGGAGACTATAATACAACCTACTTGCAACACCCACAGACTGCAGCTGGACCGTTTGCTGGCGGGGTCAGAGCCAGAAAAGGACATTACTGGATCTGTGGACACACTACCTACAAAATACTACCAGCAAACTGGCCAGTGGTTTGTTATATTGGAATTATCCAGCCTCTATTCTTCCTGCTTCCAGAAGCAGAGAGTCCCCAGCTAGGAGTGAAACTATATGATAATTTGGGTGACGAAGGTGTTGCACGCAATAAGTGAGCTATCGAGATTGAAATAGGTGGAACGCAAAAATGGGGGAAAAACGAGTGGCCTCCCAAGAGGATAATACAGTATTATGGGCCAGCCACTTGGAAACCTAATGAATTGGTAACAGGGGCTCGGGAACCAATTTATAACCTAAATCGCATAATTCGCTTGCAGGCAGTTTTGGAAATCATTACCAACAAAACTGCCGATGCTATAGATCTCTTGAATCAACAATCTCGAGAGATGTGTGCTGCGATCCTGCAACACCGCATGGTTTTGGATTATTTGTTGGCTGAAGAGGGAGGAGTATGTGGGAAGTTAAATATTTCGAATTGTTTTTTAAAAACCAGTGATGTAGGCTGGTTCTACAACTAACCACAGACATTAGAAAACTAGCCCATGTCCCCACTCAGACATGGAATGGCTGGAATGGCTGGGACGGTGATTTGTGGTCCTGGCTACCAGAATGCTATGGATAAAACGACTTTTATCTTATTTGCTGTGTGGGTTAGCAGCCTTAATGCTTTTGCCTTGTATTATACCGTGCCTAATTCAATTAATCCAAAGCGTGCTGACTGGCATGCAAGCGGTCACTGTCACTTCACCCGATGGGGTTAAAAATATCAGATTTGTAAGGCAAACCAAACGTAACTGTTAGAATCATATAACTTTGCCACTTTTAACTTTTCTGCTTGCTATAGGGACTATCGGCTTTTGTCAGCCAAACTGCGTGGCAGTTTCCTCTCCTCCCTTCCTCCCTTCCCCCCACTTTCCCGCCTTTTCTTACAAATCCACCATAGATGTGAATGAACTGCAAAACTGAACTTTATTGTAAAACATATATTAACCAGATTAACAACAACTAACAACACACAAAACACACAAAAACTGTGAAACCAGCTTATGCACAACAATCATAGTAGTAACAGTAAAGCAGAGAATCTAATAGAAAAATAAAACCAGTAATTGCAGCCCCTAACAGCAAAAAAAATAACATTCTCAGACACTCCCAATCGACCTCTTGGACACTTTCGCCATGGGCAGCGCCAGCTCCCTCTCTCTCTGTCCCTGCAGCAGGTATCATGAAGCTGGATGTGAAACAACAACAAAAGGAAAACCTTAACAATCACGAAAGTTAAAGGAGACCTCTTGAGATGAATGATACCAACCTCACTGATCGCCTCGTGTGGTGATTGAGCGCTTGACTAGGTCTCTCTTCTTTGCCGATTGGCGACAGCTCATTAGTGACATTCTAATGATAAGAGAACATTACACCACCATAGCCAAGCAACAGGAAAAGTAAAGAAATAAAGGAAAAGAGAAAATGCTACCATTGGCGCATCCACCAACATCTTGAAAATAGGTGCTGAAGGTAGTGACTCCTGCTGTTCAGGTGGTGTGCGTGTGCGTAGCCCTTTTATAAATTCCAAGTCTGGGATTGCGCACGCGCAGTCCCTCCCTTGAAAGGATCTAGGGGGGCTCATATACACAGTTCCTTCTTCCAGAGGATGTTGGTATTGAAGCGGGAATCCTGGGTAGTAGTTCGGTTTGCCTTCAAGCTCACAACTCCAACCTGGCGCAGGCACAGTCACCCCATTTTTGGAAAAACATAGAGAAAAACACTGCCCCACCCCTGTGGAGCCTATATCAGCCATGCCACAACTGGCAGAGAATGGCTCCAGATGATTTTCCAATTGATGATATATAAAATTTAAAAGTGGTCTATCTGACAGATAGACCCCTCCCCAAAAACCATATTTGTGCCCCCCCTATTTGAAGGCAAACCTGGAAACCTACCTACAGCTTGATTTTTAGGAAAATATTGGGACTCACAGAGTGGAATAATGGTAATTATATTGATATTTAAATCTATATTTTTGATTATTAATATTGTCATTGTTAACCTATTAATCTTTATTTGTGTTATATTTATGATTTTGAATAGGTTATTTGACATCATTGGATCTGTGAACATCATATCCACAAAGTGCTATATGTGGACTGGATTAAGGTATGTTACCTTGGGGTGGTCCATATTAAAAATGAAGAAACCCTTCAACGTATCATACAACAATATAAACCCATTTTGTGGCCACATATATACTATAAGTATAACTAAGTCACTTCACCCCCCCCTTCCCTCTTTTTTTTTCTCTCTTCTCCCTTTTCCCCCTTCAACCTTGCTGAGCAATGCTGAAAAATAAAAAAAAGAACAAAATGCTTAATATTTTGATGGTGCTTTATCTTGGGGCATTTATGAAGTTGTGCATTGCTATAGTTTTGTTGGTTTATCTTTGTTTACCTGTGATTGTCCTTGTAAACAATTATTGCTTCTTCTGATCCCCCAGAGCCATAAGCCTCAAACTTGGCCTGGGACAAATTTTTAGTTTTGTAAGATAAGTGTTGTTAATTAGATTTAGATATGTTAATATAATTTATTTAGATAAGACATTGTTAATTGTATATATATTGAAGTTGGGTTTTGGTTTTTTTTTTCCTCTTTCTTCCTCTTCTTTTCTCTTCTTTTTTTCTTTTCTCTCACCACTCTTTCAGTAAAGAAGTGTTTCCTAATCCTGCCACAACTTGAGACCATTTCCCATGTGTCCTATCACAAGTTGTTTGGGAGAAGAGACCAACACTCGCCTCCCTACAACCTCCTTTCAGGCAGTAAGAGCAATGAGGTCTCCCCTCAGCCTCCTCTTCTCTAGACTAAACAATCCCAGTTCCCTTAGCTGTTCCTCATAAGAGTTGTGCTCTAGTATCCGTATCAGTGCTCCAGTGCCCATATCAGCTGTGTGCGGAGAGTCTGAAAGTTAGGACAAGTAGCTGAAGTCTGCTGAAGTTTTTAAAGGAAGATATGCCTGCTGCTTCTTAGATCCTTAGTCAGCTACAACAAGATATTTAAGTATGTGTTTTTAGACAACACAGCTGCAAGTACATCAAGTAACAAGAAGTTGGGAGTCAATTTCTGACACATTCAACAACAGTGAATTTTAGGAGGTTTTACAAACTGATTTTTTATTATGTGAATGTTTGAATAATGTAGCATGTATTTGGATTGATCAGCTTCCAGTTGGTAAGATTTTGATAAATTTCTAACTTTGAATTTCAGCAATTTGTAGTGGCAATTAATAAAATTATTTGGAAAATGGAGAAAAATTATGAAATAACAGAAAAGACCAAGTTTCTTTTGAAATGAGAACTGGTAATAGAGTCAGCTAGATTCGATAATTTATCCTACAAAGAATGCATATACTGTTCTGGTTCTCTGAACAAAGGAAGATTTGAACAGAGGGAGTCATTCCGGTGTTTGTGTTTCCATGACTCTCTGAAGGCTCACTGCCTCTGTTTAGAAAGTGATGCTTAAATGGTGGGTCTCTGTCAGACTTATGATCCCAGTGTAGGCTTCAGAACTTCACTTAAAGTCAAGAAGCCTGCAATAACCTTAAAATATTCATGCCAATATTTGATATAATGAGCCTAATTTGTCACTGGAAAAGTTGGAGAACTGTTGGTCACTTTCTTAACTGTCACAGTCTTACTTACTGTATTTGAAGATATGATTTTGACTGAAGCTGAGGTAAGCTATTTGCTACAGAATAAATTGCATTTCATGGGAAAAAAAAATAACCTCTTGTATAATTCAAGCTCCAGTAAATGTGAATTTACAATTAAACAGTAAATTTTATTTTAAATTTCTTAGCTGTTAATAACTTGAAGGAGACATCTAATTAATGCAGCTAAATTTACCAGTAAAATAAAGTGCCACTGAAGTTTTTTTAAATCTTTGAACTATATTAACCATTGCTTTGAACTATGTTAACTATTACTTATATAAACCAAATGATGTGGCTTGTAGCACCACGCAAGAGAATTTCTGCTATCTTTATATAGAATGGAACAAGCCAAATGTAACCACTTAATTATTAGTTATGCAAACATGTATGAACTTGATCCAAGAAGCAAACATTTCCAATATTTGCACAACAAATAAACATCTGGTCTCCAAACTTGCTGAAGTCAGTTGGGAAAACATGTCCCTTTAACACTTTATTATTTTCTCCAGAATTCCCTGTAAATTTTCATTCATTATCTTCAGAAAACACTCAGCTGAACCAACAGGTGCTACCAGCTGAAGTGTGCATGCATTTTAAATGCAATTTGTTGCTGGTGTCACCAAACAAGTGTTTTCCCAATGGCAAAAGGGAGATGGGAAAACTGCAGCACTGGTGGGCAGAAAAGACCAAAGCCCTTCAATTAGCAGAATCATATACATCCTCGGTTCTTTGAAGGCTGTGACAAGTTGTATAAACTTGGCATTGAGGACTTGGCATTGCAGACTTGGCGTTAGATGTATGCTGTCAAGTATGAAAGGTACAGGCATATGGTAAGCACTCAAATATCTGATGCTTAGGGGTATGGGAAGCAACTATGCAGAACTCATAGCAGATGTTCCTTCAGGCTGCATGTGTATTTAGGTCCTATGGAAAGGCCCACAGCTTTAATGACAACCACTAACATTTAAGCTATGCAACTTTCTATAGATTCTACTTAGTCTGTAGGGCTTTCTATATAATCTAGCCATTTCCTCAACATCTCAAGATACCCTTGTCCTTTCTATGTGATTGGACAGGACAGCTACAGAAAAGGTCATAAAGCTGGTCTAATTCAATAACCATTTAAAATTAGATGTTTTTTAATAAAAATTGGCTGATGTAATTAAAATAGTCCTTTTTTTTTTTTGTTTAAAACCTCAAATTAGTGACAAGGATGTCTACTAGGAGATGGGAAGTTTATAGAGAGTGGCTGAGTTTTAGGGTAAAACATCTCCTGTCAGAAAAGTACCCTATGAAGGAATAAAATTACTTTTAAAATCCAGTGTGATTGTTTTCACTGTTTCAGAAATGCAGACATAAAAAATCCTGTTTCATTCATTTTGGACTTCTGTTGCAATATATGTGATCTCTTTTACTCATTCACTGGTTTATTATATTTTTCACTGGTAATTATTATTTTTTTAACAAGAAAATACTCTACATATTCTATAGAGTTTTCTTGTCTCTGTTTCTTTGTAGTCCTTTGGTTATTTTTTTTCCAGGAAACTTCCCATCCTCTCCAAATTCAGAGACTCTAATAAAAATTTTAAAACCACCAAACTCCAAGATTTGGTAAGTAAGTTGTTGTTTCTTTTTTTTTTTTTCTACTGTAAACATACAGCAGGATTGAATCCCTACACTTCAGACATTATTAAGGAATATTTCTCCATGAACTTAATTGACTATTGTAAGAAAGAAAAAGTACTACAGCGAAAGGGAATAATTTGTTCACCAGGATTAAAAAATGTTATTCTGCTGTTCCTCTGATGCAAAGAGAAAAACTTTTAAATAGGCATGAGAGCCTATAGCATTTTTACTACTCTTCATTCCTTACCCTTTGAGATATTTTCTTACATATTGGTATGATGTAATCAGGTTGGAAATTTCAGTCTTTGCAGAATATGTACTTAAAATATCGCTATAAAAACGATGAAGCAACACTATAAAAGTTTTAGTTTTGCAGCAATAAGATGATATTTCAATGTATCGATTTAATGACTCAGTAATGGAATTTTCATCTTTAAAACCATGAGTGGCAAGAAGAGGGTCAATACTGACTTTTTCACCTGCTCTTCTACTAAGAAAACTAGGGACCATCAAACATACTGAAAGAAAAAGGGAAAAAACATACGTAAGTGTTGCCTCTTAAATAAAATTACGAAGGACCTAAGCTATGGAACTTTTTGTGACAGCTTGTTGGTAGTAAATTCTGCAGGAATACAGAACAAGGCTGAGGAAGTTCCTGGAAGTGGAAGTCAGGGAGCATCATTTCAAATTGTTGAAAGTGTTATAGGGATGTATAATTTGATTTTTATTCTCTTCTTATTTTTTCATAGAATCCTGGAGTCATAGAGTGCATTGGGTTGGACAGGACCTTAAGGTCATCATCTAGTTTCAAACCCCCTGCCATGGGCAGGGACGTCTTCCACTAGACCAGGTAGCTCAAAGCCCCATCCAACCTGGCTTTGAACACTTCCAGGGGTGGGGCATCCACAACTTCTCTGGGCAACATATTCTAGTGCCTCACTACCCTCACAATTTCTTCCTTGTGTCTAATCTAAGTCTACCCTCTCTTCACTTTAAAGCCATTACCCCTTGTCCTATCACTACATGCCCCTGTCAAAAGTTCTTCTCCAGCTTTCCTGTAGTCCCCCTTTAGGTACCGGAAGACCGCTATAAGGTGTCCCCAGAGCCTTCTCTTCTCCAGGCTGAACAGCCCCAACTATCTCAACCTGTCCTCATAGAAAAGGTGCTCCAGCCCTCTGATCATCTTCATGGCCTCCTCAGGGCTCGCTCCAACAGGTCCATGTCCTTCTTATGCTGGCAACCCCAGAGCTGGGGGGTCTTCAGGTGGGGTCTCACGAGAGCAGAGTAGAGAGGTAGAATCATCTCCCTTGACCCACTGGCCACGCTTCTTTTGATGCAGCCCAGAATGCAGTTGGCTTTCTGGGCTACAAGCACACGTTGTCAGTTCATGTTGAGCTTCTCGTCCACCAGCACTCCCAAGTCCTTCTCCTCAGGGCTGCTCTCAATCCATCCTCCACCCAGCCTGTATTTGTGCTTGGAATTGCCCCTAATCATGTGCAGGACCTTGCACTTGGTCTTGTTGAACCTCATGAGGATTGCACAGGCCCACCTCTCCAGCCTGTCAAGGTCTATCTAAATGGCATCACTTCCCTCTAGTGGGTTGACTGCACAACACAGCCGATGTTGTTGATGAACTTGCTGAGCGTGCACTCTATCCTACTATCCATGTCACCAACAAAGATGTTAAACATGGCCAGTCACAATACCGACCCCTGAAGAACGCCACTCGTCATCTATCTCCACTTGGACATTGAGCTGTTGACTGCAACTTTCTGAGTGCGACCATCCAACCAATTCCTTATCCATTGACTGGCCCAGCCATCAAATCCATGTCTTTCCAATTTTGCTTAGACATTCATATCTATTGGAAACATTTGTAACATACTTTAATAATTTCTTCATGACTAGAACATATCTTGGTAAAACTTATTTGAAATTATAGATTAAAATAATATTAATAAAATCTTTTAGCAAATATTTTCCAGTAAAATTTTGATATTGGATCTGGTTTTAGTCTGTGAAAGGTAAAAAAAATCTTTTAAAAAAGTCATAATGACAAACTAGAAAACTGATTAACCCACTGTGATAAATTTGCAAAAACTATAATTTCAACTGAAACCATAATGAGACCTTGAAAATACAGGAATAAAACCTAAAGTGTAATGGAGACATTATTGTAGGAGAAATGTCTGTTCAATATTTCATAGATGTTTATCTGTTTTCGTATTTTATGCCTTTTGTGCTGTAGCCTCCTATGTTGGTCTCTCCTTCGAAGTTCTGAGTTAAATAAACACGTGCAGAGGTCAGAGTGATGCATTCCCATTTAAGTCACACCTTTGGCTTTCAATAATCTTCATTTCAATTTGCTCACTATTCATTGTCAAGATCTTGTTGAGATTCTTTGGTCTTGCTCTGTGAGGCCAACTTTACTGCTCCAGTGTGAACAGCTACAAAGTCTAAGAAATGAGAGAGTAAAACCTGACAAGCAGTTAAAAAAATAGTTATGCTCTCTGACTAAAGTATTCACAGTAATTTGCATTGTTTTTCACAGTAGCTTTTCAGTCCTGTCAGAAGAAGTTATCATTTTTAGGTTTTTACTGTAAAAAATTTCAATATTCATGGAAATAGCAGGATGAAACCTGTAACTATAGTGATATATTTTCATTATAACTCACAACTATATTTCTTGCTTTTTCCACTCCTAGATCGTTCCAGTAATTTAGCATTAGGTAGAGCTAGGTACCTAAAGAGAACCTATGTTTTCCTATTTTTTATAGCTATTTTTTAATTTGTATTTTATCTCAGTGGTTATTGAAATGCATGGTTTCTTTCTTCCATTCAAACAGCTTACTGCAAGTTCCCCTCTGCATTAGTGACACAGCGCCTTGCAGCCAGAGGGCCCTCTGTACATAAGTCTGGCAACAAGGATTTCTCTAATTCACCTTCCCTCTTCATCACCCAGCGACATGCTGCATTACCATGATTCCCCTCCATGGAAACCGAGCATCTTATCTGCACTAGGCCTAGCATAGAATATCCTTAAGAAATAAATATGAACTTTTGGCTGTAAAAACACAGCCTTTTATAAATTAACTTAAAAATAAGTAATAGCTAGGACTTTTCATCCCTGAATTTTTGGCAAAGGTATGTGTGTCAAAATCACTATGTCACTTGTTTGCACTGGGTGGGGGACTTGGCTCAGTAGTCTGCGTGTGAAGGAATTAAATTATGTATTTGCTACCCCATGCCTCACTCAGGTCTTTCTTTGTAGTAGCAGTAGGTTTTAATCCTGGGGTGGACCACACAGGATTCACAAGAAAATTTCCCTGTTGCATAACACTGTTTCATCTTAGAGTGGGAAGCCAAAGACTAAATGAAACTCCATTTTAAATTAAATACTTATTAATAAACTACACCTTTGTGAATGATTTGCCTGTGGGCCAGGACTTTGTACCTCTACAGTTCAGGATTAGTCTGGAAGGAAAGTGAAAGGAAAGCAGTGATGTAATTTATATAACGAGCAATAGGAAAAGAGAGGAAGTTCAATAATTAGTCTGGTATAAACTCTATACAGTATAAGAAATGAACTAACACTTCTAATATTATTAGGCTACCTACTTTCCTGACTTTATTTCGGTCTTTGTAGGTATAATTAATTCCCCCAGGATCAGTTAGCATCTCTGGCACCCTACAAACAGTAGTGAATGTGCTAAGGCACAAAACAAAGGCAATTTGTACAGACTCAGGAAATCTGCGACAGTTGAAAACTGAAGGAGAATATTACACTTTTTTCATTTTTCTCTATTTTGTAGCCACAGGGGATAAATTTTAATGATAGGAAAGTTAAGTAAAGCTGTTTGAACAGGTTATAAATCATTAATAGTTTCATCAAAAGATTTCATAAGGTCATGTTGAATAAACATTTAATTTAGTATAGCCACCCATTACACATTGCATACTTTAACCACCATTATATCCTGTATGTACTACACCCTGTCACGAGCCATGGTTCACACCATTGTTGTTGTGGGCAGCATCCCTAAAAGTGTCAGAACTGGTCCCAGTAATGGTGTCAGCCAGAGCCTGACCTGCATCAAGTTGTCTGTTCCACGCTATAAAGCAAAGAAGGATGAAGGAGGACATTGGGGGTTCCTTCTGTGCAGTACAAAGTCAGCATAGACAGATCTGTATTTCTCCTTTCCCCATGAAAGGGAAATGTTTAACAGAGGAATAAGAAGAGGTTGCTGAGCAGATCTCACTTGTCTCTGTGTTTGTCAGATGAGAGGCTGCCGGACTGCCCCTTTCTGTTTCATCTCAATTCTGTCCACTCAGGACCATAACTTCAACGTCTTCACTTGTCGTGCAATGGCTTCTCGATGTTGCTGTTACAGTAACTTGCAATGATCAACAAAAGAAGCTGATCCTCAAACCAGAATTATCTCAACTTCTGTGCAATGTTGTTGAAGGACACTACCTTTAGTAAAAGGGAAAATGTAATTCCAAATCTCTTACAGGAAAATTTTTTCTGTTTTCAAGTTGAAATAGTTTAGGAAGTACCAACTCAGCAAATATACTGCTGACTTATTGAGTTAATCATCACACTTCAGATGTTCAATTCACATGTTATAAATAGCATCTTCATCAGTATGTCTTTTGTATCTACTTTTTCTTAAAGGGGCTACGACTGACATTTTTAGCTAATATATTTCTGGAAATAAGTTTTCATTTTTGTTTGACTTTTATCCAAATAAAGAACATATGTAGTTAGATTCCAAGGGCTTTTACTTTTTGAACATTTTTTTGATAAGGTTGTTTGGTTTAGGAAAATAAAAATAATACAAACTTATTCTGATCTGATATTGTAAATCGTTAATGCAATCATAAAAGGAAAAAAAAAAGGCATTTTCAATGTGCCATGAGGCTAATGAAGGCTGATCTCTTATGGATTTGTGTTCTTTAGTACCTAAACCTTCCTGCAGCAGTAACCATGGCAGGACACAGGCAACAATTGGGAAAGATTTAACATGTGCTGCTTATAATCCAGAAGTACACATGCTCTTTGTTGCCATGTTGGCAGGCCAGCCATCTGTCTGAGTGCAATATATAGTTCTGTCTGTCTAATCTATGAGTCTTATCTGTCTGAATTTGATCTGTCTTTCCCACAACAGGACTGCTAATTCAAATCTGTTTTCCAATAGGCAGATGGCTATTTTCACAAAACTTGTAGGAATTTAGTGGTTTTTAAACTTTCTCCTTCTTTCAAATTTGTTTGAAACATTCAAAGGTGAATAGGAAGAGAATGTGGGGAGACAAATTAACAGATGCAGCTAATGCAAATACACATACCTTGTTTCCTGGGGAAAGAGCAATAGAGCAATAGAGCAACGGCAACAGAGCTGTCAGTCATTAGTAAGATTAGAGAAATACTCAAACTTGTCCTCTTCAGATCACACAGATGCAGGTCATGTTGCAGTAGGCAATTAGCAAGACAAACACCTAAAGACATTCAGAAAATAAGTGCAGTTTACAGAACATAGACTCAAAGTGTTTAGACAATGAAATTGTCTTGCACTGCATAAATAAGAGTTCAAAATTCCTAAAAGTTAGGAGTTAATAGTAACATGAACATGGCGTCATCTTTACCATGTAGCTGGGTGGTGAGGGGATGTGAAATCAGCTCTCCCTAGGGAAGTGACTTCTGAGGATCATGATACGAGATGGGTTTGCTCTATGTTGGATGCAGCCTGGATAGTGATGCTTTGATCCATACAGATTCCTTAGAAAGAAAAATCAGCCGAACGCAGTATTCTTCATCCTGCAGAGTCCCTAACATAGAGAACTATGTAAAGCAAAGTGACTAGTGAGACACATTGCTGGCGTATAAGTAGACAGCTTCCATACATTTTCTTCTTTACAAGAAACCCTAGGGATCCTCCAGACTTGGAATCAGTTGGAGAGATAATGTTTTTTTTCCCATAGAAGGTAATTTACTGATCTTGCATACTAAAAATGAGCTCTGTACAATCAGCAGATTGTAGGCAACTAGCCTTTAGTTCCTCAGCTTTCACTGTACGCATAAACATTTGGGTCACCGTGGCACAGAGGCTCAAAGTCACATTGATGACTTATTTGTCTTACCATTAACATGACTACTACCTTTAAGCCATCAAAATAACTTAGACATTTTAAAAAATAAATCCTAGTCCTACTCATTTAATTAAAACTTTACAATATATATCTTGATCTATGTAGCTGATGCACATAGCGTATTGCCTATGGACCTAGTCATAAAAAGTTGCCCTCTCTTTTCTGCTGCTGCTGTGGCTTTTGGGTTTGGTTTTTTTTTGTTTGTTTGTTTGCCTATTTGTTTGTTTGCTTGTTTTTTACTTATGCTTTAATGACTAATAAAATGTCTAAAATGAAGTTAGGATGTAAAGACTACCACATAATTCTCCCAACAGATCCTCTTTCATCTGTATTTGTTGGTCCTTTTCTTGTTGTCAGTCATTTTTTTAATGTCTTGGTGGTTTCTGTATCTTATTAACTTAAACACTGTGACATATTATTGGAATCAGTTTTCATATTTTCTTTGATGAAATAAGATGGTTGGCAGGCATAATAAATATAAGTTTCATCTCGGCTTATGTTGAAAAGCTTCTGTCCCTTTAAAATACTAGGTACACTCAGCTAAAAACTGTGATGCAGTAATATAATTTATCATCTTTGTAATAAAACACAGACTCGAATGTATGTATATTTTTTTTTTCTCTTTTAGTTTCCAGTCATAGACTTCTTGAGAATATTTCCAAAACTATAGATTCAATTGTTTTCTACTGTTCTTGTACTGAACAAAATTAGCTGATTTTGATTATACCACTTCTCTTTTGATCCAAACATTAAAACCAGAAAATAGTTTTCAGATTCAGGGTGGGAGAGGGTACATTCTCCCTCATTATTTGTTTTGCAGCTCAGCCTAGTTGGTATAATCACTAAGTCTTTTTTAAAAATAACTTGGTAAAGTTTTATGCCTATAAAGACCAAATAGTAAATAGCAGTATAGAATGTAACATAGTAAGGCATGAGCTTCTTAACATGAAAAATAACCTTGACAGAGGTTCTTCAATTCAAAATCAAAATGCCTGAAGTTTGATAAGTCATATGATTTCATATAAACAATCACATTTCTTCTTCAGAGGGATGGAACACCTCTCCTATGAGGACAGGCTGAGTGAGTTGAGGCAGTTCAGCCTGGAGAAGAGAAGGCTCTGGGGAGATGTTATTGCAGCCTTCCAATACCTAACAGGGTCTTATAAGAAAGATGGGGACAAACTTTAGCAGACCCTGTTGTGATAAGACAAGGGGTAATGGTTTTAAACTAAAAAAGGGTAGATTTAGACTAGATAGAAGGAATAAATTTTTTACAACGAGGGTAGTGAGGAACTTTAACAGGTTGCCCGGAGAGATGCTTGATGCTCCATCCCTGGAAACATCCCTGGTCAGGCTGGATGGGGCTCTGAGCAACCTGATCTGGTAGGAGATGTCCCTGCTCCTTGCAGGGGCGTTGGACTGGATGACCTTTAAAGGTCCCTTCCAACTCTAACCATTCTATGATTCTATGATTCAAAAAGGCTCTTTGAATTTATTTGGAACATTACATCCCACTATGTGTTCTCTCCTGGTATAAATTGCCACAGCCCATTTTATATTAAGGGAGCTATTATAATTATGCCTTCTGAAGATTGGTGGTAAGTATTGATGCTAGACATGCTAATTTTGCTGACTCACTAAGCTGCTACTTCATAAGATTTTTCTAGAGACAGAATGAAAAGGAAGGATTGAAAAACTTGCAGGCAAAAAAGCTTAAGAGTTGTCACACCTAGCGAAAAGGATTTATCTCTATGTTTTTCATTGTCACCCTAAAGACAAATCTATGCTGAGGAACGCAGAAATCCTGTCCCTCTGAAGTGAGCAGATTTCATGCAAAAGCACACTGAAGGGATGATTGCTCAGACAAAGACCTTGAGAAATTTATTCTACGCAGATAAATCTGTTTTCCAAAGCCCTATTTTCCCTGTGGTATGCTGGGTTACATGTGATTGCTGAAATACAATAAAATATACAGGAGATCAGAATCAGATGGTATATATGATAATTTGAAAAAATGTGTGACCAGATTTTTAGCATCCCATTAGTCACTATAAGTATCTGTGCACCATGAGAGGAAAGAGCTCTGCTCCAGTGATGGATTAGAAACATTCCTGGTTTGGATATTCTCACCAAAGGAGAATAATAATAGACTGCTTCAGAGTTGCATTCTTTAATTAAAAATTAACATATTTAAACATTATTAATTAGGCAACTGTTTTAAAATTTCTTTCAGGTAGACACTCAAGGATCACACAGTGTCTGTACATAGTCAATATAGTAGCAGGCACTGTATCTTTAAGGAATTCATACAATGGAGTACAGAACAAGTTTTAGAATTTCCTGGGTTTTCTGTCCTACAATTTCCCAAATGCTGGATTTCCAGCCCAACAGATGGTATCGTGTTTGACACCCAAACACAAATACACATAAAAAATCTTTGGCTTAAATAAATATCCACTTGTAATCAGTTGAAAAATCCTGTGTCCTCATCATACAAAAATGTCTTTCCGGCTAAATTTTGGTCCTCATGATACATACTAGTGGTATTCTACTTCAAATAATTCATTTGAACGAGAACCAGTGAAAATAAGATCAACCTCCTTCAGCTATATTATATATATGGCTTTTTTATCTGTATTTGACTTCTTAATAAAGCATCTCTATTGGCAGTTTTGTAGTGCCCTTGTATTTTAACATAGCTGAACTGACATGAAACCTACCAGCTGTGAGAGAGCAAAGGTTAACAGAATAATATATATATATCCTTTATATAAGACATTATATGTGGTAATTAATATTCTCTATGACATGAAAAGGAGAAACATTGTTGTCCTAAGGGACAACTTAGGGTCAAATTTTAGGGACTTCGTCGTCATTACAAGTCAACTGCTGTGGATCCAGGTGCTCATCTCTTTAATATTTCTGAATCCAGAATCTCACTCATAAACTTCATGGGGAATGCTCTGTAAAATCTTGATGTCTTTTTCTTTAATTGAAAGCTTTCATCATTGGCAATTCCAGGTTCTAGAGCTACCATTTATCAGATGTGTCTTTAAGACAGTTAAAATAGCATTCTAAATACTTTACTTCCTAGAATTACGGAGTGGTGTTTTGAAACACTATTCAGATATTTTTAATGAAAAATAACACATATCTTATTATCAGTGTGGTTCTCAGTTCAAATGTGTTCCTCTTTTAAATGTGTTGGGTTTTGCCCTCTAATAATGAGGTTTTTTAGTAGATCAGAGGAATATCTATGAATTTATCTTATGGTTGCTTGGAATAAAATACTTCTACAGATTTAAAGCAAGAAAGCAAGATCATTAACATTTATTTCATTATTTTTAATATCAGGAAATATTTTCTACTCTATTTTTTTCTACTTTATAGGAATAATTTCAATCTATCACTAGTCTCTTACAGAAAGATAAATGAATATTCAGCTGTTAAACCCTTTTAAAGAGATCAGCTCTCATCGAAGGTCAATTGGATGTCAAACCAGACATTTTTTAAGCAATTGAATAGGAGAATCTTCCATTATAGATGTCAAGATGAGATGTGAGTAATGTCACAAAAGTTAAAGGTTAGGGGCTAATCCACTGAGAAGTCATCCATGGATCATATTTAAATTGTTTAAGACATTTTAAAAAATGTATTCCCTAATAAAAGTTCTTCTGTCTTACAGGAATTACAGCTACATGTGTAAGTTACTATCTGTGTTAGCATTCAAATTGCTTAATTAGACTTTTCCTTAAAAGTAAAAAAAAAAAAGGCCTTGTTAATTAATTAGAAACAATCTCTTCCAAAATATATTAGTTTAGTAAGACCATTTAAAAAAAAAAAAAAAAAA
>WHYT01017910.1:411980-447428 GCA_009806455.1 Tetrax tetrax | reverse complement strand
TTTTTTTTCAAATAGAAGCTTCTAGAATATCAAATTAAATAAACAATTAACAAAAATTTAATGAATTTAAACTATTCTTGGTTTAAGTGGAAAAAATGGCAGTGTTAGTCTATGTGCAGAAGATACTGATGAAAAATAATAGCATACCAAACATTTCAGGACCAAGCCTTGCCCTTAGATGTCCTTGCACTATTTACATGGAAGTTTTAGTGGGAAGAATGTCATTATCCAAACGGGATTATGGCCAAAATACAATGAATCCATCTTGATACATTATTATAATGATTTCAAGAAAAAATAGTGGAATTGAATGAATAAATGTAGATGTCTTTGCTGTAGATGTATGATCTAGTGTTCTAGTCACTGTTGTTCTGTTTATAGACAGTAGACTTATACAGATATATAATTTTAATCATAAAATATGAAATGATTAAATCTAAGTTATCTACCCAAACTAATGATAACTAGTTTGAGTAGAGATGATGGAGTGCTGCAGTTGCCTTTCTACAGTCTAAATAGGCAGAGAAACAGAGATTTCCTTTCCTCCTACAACCTTTGCAAATCTACCCTGTTAAAAGATATTGAGGTGTAAGATTTAATGGAGAAAAGGAGGATTTAACTCCTAGTGTATCATAAAGACACTAGAAATTGTTGGGTTTGATCTCGTAAAAAAAAAAAAAAAATCACTGTTAATTATTACAGTCATATCTGGCCAGATAGACGTATGCTGATAGCTCATTTTTCAAATACATGATTTGAGGAATATCTCCGGAATTTACATTTGTGAAAATAAATAAAATGCTTTGCTTATGCTTTGTATATTAGTCTAATCTTTTAGGACTTTAAAAAGTTTTCTGAGTCTATCTGCACAGACAAGCTTTGAGGTTAATTGCTAGAAAGACAAATAAATTGAACAAAATGCTTATGCAATAACAGTTCTGTGTATTTGACTTGGAAAGGAAGGGGAAGTGTCTATTTTCCCTTTGGGGATTTTTTTAACAGCTTTCTAACTATACTAATATTTGTGGTTGTTTGAAACCCTACAGCTGGCGCTTTTTTTTGTTGCCTTTGAACTGTATTGTCAAACATAAGCTAAGGACTTTGCAATCCCTCATCTATTTTCATCTTCAGTTCCAAAATGAGTCATAGTGGTGTTGGTAATTGTTTCGATTTTCACAGTATCCTGATGCTTTATATTAAGTCCATTGGGTAAAATACTTTTCTAGAGAATCTTTATTTATGACAGTTGCTAGCCCTTGTTCCTATAATCGTATAATTAAAGGTTGGAAAAGACCTTTGAAGATCTTGAGGTCAGCCCCAGCACTTTAAGCGGGGATAATTTTAAACTAGATAGCTCAAGGTAGCAGTAAGATGTCCTCTCTGCCTTCTCTTTCTAAAGATGGACAAGTGCAGTTCTTTGAGCTTCTGCTCATATGTCATGTGCTCCAGGCCCCTAATTAGCTTGGTGGCCTTCCCCTAGACTTGCTAAAGTGAAAGCAAGAAGAAAATAAGTGAAAGAGTAACTTAGTGCTTTCAGTCTTTCTTAGATGTAAATGGATTGGGGCAGATTTCTTCATTACATATATTTTAATTTCAATACTCTTGCTGTCTTTCCCTTGTTGGAGATTTCAGTGCTTCTCTGAGATGGGAAGCAAAGCGAAAAAGCAGTTAAGACAGTGGTTTGGGCAAGACTCCTGCCTGCTACTCTGAACAAAGACATGTTTCCTCACATGTTCCTCTTTGTGATCTCATGTATTTCTTGTATTTTTTCACTTGGACTGCACCTTTTTAGGGTCAGGAATGTTTCATTCTAACTCAGCAGCATCTAGTACAACAAAGCCATGCTCTTGCAATACTGATCTTGATACTGTGGCACTGCTTTCCCTCCCTCTTTTCCCTTGTTGCAGAGGTAGAATAAGTAATGCCTCAGAAATGTGTCCTTTCAGCCACGGTGTCTCCTGAAGCTCTCCTGGCTTCCATGCCACACATTCCAAGTGCCTTAACGCACTTCTGAGCCTCAGTATACAATTAATAAAAGTCTACAGTTCCTGCTATGAGCAATTACTGGATCTCTCTGCTCAAAATATGGTCTGTTCAGCTGGAGTACCCCACTCAGAGTTTATTAAGACTTGGCTCTGTTATCATCTGTTTCCCAGCCAGGAACTATGAGAGTTATGACACAGGAGGAAAACTAAAAAAAGCAGAATTGACATTGGTTTCCATGTGTGCATGATCTTGCTCCAAAGATTAGTAACATAGCAACAAGGGTTGGATTTTTTTTTTAATCTCCATTTCCCCCCTATTTATATAGCGCTATTCTTTCTTTTTTTTTTTTTTTTTTTTTTTTTTTTTTTTTTTTATGTTGTATGCTTCCTTCAGGGCATTGTGCTTATATTCAAAATAGAGAATGATTTCACAATACCTTGTTCACAGTACTCGCTTCCAAATGTATTATGCTTATGATAGTTAAACATCGATGTAGCATCTGGTTTTGATGGAGTTTCTGCTTTTATGCACTAACACTGTTGGTCTGACCAGGTCACCACGTGTGGCTTCATCCGATATCAGGCAGCACGGTTTAATTGGTTTGTTTTACATCCAAACCTCAACATCTCCATTTTACTCTTTATAGCACTCTTGTGTAACTTTCTTTAGTAATATTAATATCAATCAAGAGTAAGCTGATTTTGAAATACGTGTTTTATTTCCACTCTCCACTTAGGTTCCCTTTTCGTGTCAGTATGTTATTATCCTCTCCTAACCTTAGCAGTGGAGCAGAGCTACCAAGTTATGTATGAGCATTAAGATGTGTTAAGTTGTGTAACATGATAATAGCAAAGTTTCAGACAAATTTTCAGGTATCTCATTCCCTGGACAGTCATGTACTGAGGGTAGGTATGGGGTCTCATTAGCCAGCACATGAGTCTACTGTGCACTACAGACAGGAATTTCCAAGTAGCTCTATGTTCAAGAAGCTGAACAGTCAGAAATAATAAAGAACCATATGGTGGTTTAACATATACTCTTCTGACAGTTTGGCAGGTACCTGTCTCAGCTCAGAATTTAAAGCTACAAAACCTCTAAAAACTTTCTTTTTCCAAAAGGAAAAACTGAAGATCAAATCCTTGACAAGATATGATTTTCTTCTTATGCTGAGTGCTTAGAGAACCTTCTGATAGCAAAGCTGAGGCTGAAATCCTCTATTGCAAGAGAAATATGTATGTATTTTTATCACCTAACTTCACTACCATCCCTAAGCAGCTTTTACTATGAAAAAGAGACAGGATGAATCAGAGCAAGAACCTAGTTAGATAATGACCTAGTTATCTGAAGCAATTTTGAAATCTGCTTACAAGAAAAAACAAGCTACTGAAAGAAAAAAAAAAACATGTAAGTGCTTTAGCAAGGCATACTTAGGTGAAATACTTTCTAGAACAAAATTTTAGTACTTTTCCCTTAGACACAAAGTTTGACTCTTTTGGAACAAAGTAATTCAACAGACGCTCAAGGTATCAATCATGCTCTTTCTGTCAAGCTGAACTCTCTTGCTAGAGCCAGTCTGCCTATTCACCACTTCCCCTCAACCCAGCTCCTAGCAGGCTTTTATGAGGACCAGGTGATCTTCAAGCCATTATTTGATCTCCTGTCTCACATGTACAATTGGGACGCAGCTGATTAGTTGCAGATGGAGCTGGTTTAAATTTTAAGAACTTTAAGAACTACCACCGTTTATAGTACCTAATGCCAGATTTCAGCTAAGTGCCAGGGCTCTGATCATTTGTTTGATCTCCAGATGTGCACATATTCAGAAACTGTTGATTTCATAGTTTCTAACTATCTCATAAAGTTTTCCTGAACTTGGGTAGGGGCCAAAAAGCCATATAGCTTTCAGTCAGCTTAGTTATGCCATGGTGACAAGAACCAGGAGAACAAGAAGTATAACAGACATTAGATTTGAATGTTACTGAATTTCAGGAATTTCAGTTGTAAACCAAGATTCTCAGCAGTAGGAACTGGTTGCATAATTCTGTCACTGCAGCTTAGCACAAATAAAAAAAAAAACCAGAAAATTTTGTATTGCAATTATCAGTGAATCACTTTTAAAGGGAGAACTGAATCTGTTAGCATTGTAGCTAGGAAATTTCTGACTTTCTCCAAAGAGAAGGTTTGTATTAGGACTGCTTTGGACCTGTATATTTGGCAAATGGCATCTATTATTTTGAAGAAACAAGCAAGTAGTAAATCTGATGAAACTTGAAAACTTTTTTTCTTTTAAAGTTGGTTGGGGGAGTGTTGCCAGAAATTGTGTTACTGCAGCCACAGATTTTGTTGTTTGCTATAAGTTAACAATATTTAAAAGATTCTCCAATCTTTTTTGATTCCTGGGAAACTAGAACAGAAATATCTATGAGCAAGAATATACTGGTAAATTCAAACAGACATTTCAATGTTTTAAATAATTTATTGATACTTAGAAAAGAACAGATAAATACACAGGTGGCTAATTTTTAATGTGAGCCTCTCAATGATTTACTAAGAACATCTGCCACTTGGTTTATACGTGTTCTGTTCAGTACTTAGAGGCTCATAAAGAAGTTGTCCTGAAGGAATGAGAGAACTGCTTCAGAGCAGGTGTGATGTGTACAGTGCAATGCACATGCCAGTGCTGATAGAGAGTTTAAGTTTCTCTCAAGGATTATCAAGTACAACTGGACTTTTTTTTTTTTTTTTGCTTTTAGTCATATTAAAGTTTAGTCAGAGGGTGAAAAATACAGAGAAAGGATTCGGTGGAGATTTTGAGCAGACATAAATTGTATAGCTCTCCGTGAGTGTTGTGAGTGGATTATAGCTGTCACATGCCAGTATTTCCAAACAGGCCAAGTTATTAAAGCAAACTATGGTACCAAGTGCTCCCTGAAACACAGTTGTTTGATAGAAGAACTCAGGAATACAAGCCCTACCCAGTAATACAGCAGGCACTACAGTAAAGCACTTAAATACCTCTGTAACTTAAAGCAAACAGTGCAGTCTCTCTCCATGACTTCTAAGGGAGTTCCCTCCCATCTTAAAGGAAGCCCATGTTTCACTACTTCGCTGTCCTGGGCAAGAGTATCAAGTGTAAGTTTTGAATTTTAAAACATAATTAAGCTATTTTTAGGGTTTTGTCTTTTGTTGTTATTTCTCTTTGGATGATTCTTTGTATTGAGTAGCCCATTACAAATCCAAGTACTACTGTACACAGTTATTCAACTAATTAATTTGATATCTTTGTGCAACTAATAAGTAGTAGCATCTCTCTACTAATATTCCTGTGCTGAAATCCCTAAAGGATATTTCAGTAAATAATGTAGTTATACTTAAAATAATGGAAAGATCCCAAATCACTGTCATGAACTTATTACTACTTAATTACTTCAATTTTCCATTATTTTGTTGTGAGCAAAAGAACTTTTCCTGTCATCACTTGGCCTTGATACAAAATTAATATTTTTATCCCATCATACCAAATATACCAGTGCACCACTATTCTTTATCAAAGCTATGCACTAAACAAAAGAATGCTTTTCTTGATGACTTATAAGGCAGGACTGAATTAATCTCACTCTTCTGTTTCTTTTGCCAAGCTAAAGTGAGTTAAACAAATATAGACTTATTTTTATCATTACATCAAGTTCACTTATTACAGACTGGCAATTTGAAATCTTTGACATTGAAGATGAAGAATTTAAACAATTGTCAGGATCCAGACCACTGAGTTCATCTGTGTAGCTATCTCTTGCTTGTTGCTTTAAAAAGTTGAGCTATCTATGAATACCTTGAAAACTACAGGGAAACCAAGTAAATAATAGATTCATTCACCTACTCACAGGATTCTTCTTCCCCCTTCCCTAAAAAAAAAAAAAAAAAAAAATCCTACCCAAATCTCCCAAACCTTAAAAAGAAACCATGAAGGTGGAACACTAAAAGAAAAAAAAAAAAAATCCCAAATGGAAGCTGTTTGTGTTCAGTATTACCTTTTGTCAGTTAAGCCTACAGCTATTTATTTGACTAAAAGGAAGCAAAGCTAAAATGCTTATCTTCCTATCTTCTCACAAGTGTTCTTCAGGAAGATATTCCAAACAAAATCATTCACAGCTAACTGGGGATGAAAGGATGATATAAATAGGACATTGTGACTGTGCTTTTGCTCTGTAAGGTCCTGCATATTCCAGTATATTTTCACTTAGTATACACCTGGCCTATTGTCTTTGGTTCTTTCACAACTTTTTGAGCACATTAAGTGTCATCCTGAAAAAAAAAAAAATAGAGCAATTTCAAGTATTATAGTCAGTATTGGGATTGTAGAACAAAGGGGAAAATAGAGTTTCAGTATGCAGATCAACATGGGTTAAAAATACTGCTACCTTGTACAAACACATCAAAGCAAAAGAAGTTTAAGCTTTGTATCAGCCCTGGACAGATATTTTTGTCTGCAGCAGGTGTAACATTTTTGAGTTTTCTTTTACATTCTTGGTAAGGAAGCCTTCAATAAAGCAGGGCTCTCTACTTCTCAAGATGAAGTTAAATAAATAAAAAGCCATTTAATGATAGCTCTTAATGCATGTTGACATAGTAGGTAATGGCTGATTCAACATTAAGAAGCTAATGAAAATCAATGTAAGGATGATGCATGATCTGGAAAATTCACCTTTGACTTTCTACTGTATAACTTTGTATCACGAAATCTTGAGAAGCTCTTATCTGCCAATAAATTAGAAAAAAAAAAAAGATTAACAAGATTGTTTTGACTTTATCACTTTGTCATTTGTCTTTATTCTCTAGTCAGACTTTGAGTCATCAAAGCATTTAATCAAAGCCTAACTTTTAGGATAACAGTGTTTCAAAGTAAGCCAGCCTGCCATTGTCTTTTGTTAAATTGGAAACAGATTGTCAGTTACCATGATGTGATACACCATTATATGATATATCATGATCCTTCAGTTAAGGCAGACGGTATGAGACACCTGTACCTTTGCTGTAGTGGTGGTAAACAGCTGTCCAACATAGTCTTTGCGCCAGCTGTATCATCTGGCAAAAGTCCCTTTCTGCTTGAGCCAAGGTCTTCCTTCCACCCCTCAGTGGTTTCATTGGAGTCATTTCTACTGATATAAGCACCAGGCTGAGCCAACCTTCAGCACTTTCCTTTTGGCCTGTCCACCCTGCAGTCAAAGGTGTAATTTCAGGACATGTATGCATATTGGGAATAGTACAAACCAACTGCCGCGTGTACTAATACCCATGGACCTCTAAATAGGACAGAATAGCAAAAGCATTATGTGACTGAACAAATACTGCAAGTCTAAGGGCAAAATATTCCACATCTTAGGTGTATGATAAAATAAATTAGAGGTAGTTTTATATAAGTTTCAGAACACATCCAAGTCACAGAACAGACATACCCTAAGTATATAGTATTGAAAAGAATTAGGGAGCAAACTGCTCCCTAGAAGATGATGAACATGAGCTGCAGTAATGAAAATCATAGGTTAAATAAAAGCAAGCTTTTGTGGGCCCAGCCCAGCACCCTTTCTCTATGAACAGCCTGTGCCAAAATCAGTGGGAGAGCTTGCCTTTACAAATATGGAAAGATCATGTCAATTCCTTCCAATAATAGTCATTGCTCTTTACAAATATGTAAGAAGTAATAAAAAAGCAAACAGTGTTTGAAAGCTAGTGTTACATTTACCCCCAGTGTAGGAAATTTGAATGCTGTATATTTCTTCAGATAATAAAATTCATTATTTTTTCACTCTATAAAACAATTACATCACTTGGTAAACTTTCATATTTGTTTTCTTTATTCTTGTTTCTAACCTGAAAATCTACATGTCTTTTGTTCAAAAACCCCCACAACATTCTTTCACATATTCCTCCATTCCTGTGAATCAGGAGCAATAACTTTGTCTTATTTTATCAGCCAGTAAGACAGAAACATGTATGTATCTGCCAGTGTGTCAGGGTACAAGTCCTGCCCAGATTATCACAGATGGAGATGGAACCGTAAAATGTAGCTTAATCCCATTTCTCTAGACCTTTAATCTCCCTTTTATTTTCCACCCTTTAAAGAGTGCTTTCTGCTTCCTCATGCTTTTAATGGTCTCAATTTCCTTTTGTTAATATATACCCAAAATCTACTGAGTACTTCAGATCTCTAAAGGTTTCCTGAAAAGGTAATTTTATTTAACTTTCCAACCCTTCCACATTCCTATTCATAAAATTGTTACGTTTAAATCCTGGACTGTTTCAAATCATTGCCAAAATTTGCAATAAGTATATTTACAGCTGGAGCTTCAACCTGGTTTTATATTTGATAAATATTTCATGAAAGATACTGTATTTAGCAAAAGTTGAGATACTCAACTGAATTTGTCTGAATTTGAATTGTTTTTTGAAGAAGTTTTCCTCTGATCCAAGATAAGATGGAATTTGGTACCAAGGTAAATGGGCCCCACAGAGGATTTACTGACCCCCAATCCTTCTTTTCAGCTGGAGCCATATCTTCAAATCACAAACCATATAGTCTGCATCAATAAGTTAACTTTCCACAGAGAAATACTCCTCTTTCACCCCATACAACTAAGTTTTATAAAATACTATAAAGTCAGTATGACTAAAATACAAGGGAGAGGGCTTGGTTTTACTCTTTCTAAGGATGAAGGATATAATTTAATCTTTAGAGGATGAGATCACTTCTAATTTTTGTGTTGGTTTTTTTTTTTTCCCATATGAAAAGGATGTTTTCTTGTGATGGAGATTTTTCATGAGACCATATTGGTTTTAATAAACTCTGGAAAGGAAAATATTTTTATTATTCAGTTAATACAGGACCCTCCCTCAAGCCTGAAGGTAAGTTCACTGGCCTATAGGTAGGTACAATGGTAGGGCCATCAATCTGTACAGTGCAATATACTAGCATTGTCTCGTTAGCTTTCTCTCTTCCATCCACATTTCAGCACCCACTGCAGAGTTATTAAGTGGTAGATGTTCCAACATAGGTAATTTTGATGTGAACCACAGCATTAACATTTTCATGACACAATAGTGCATCACTGTATGATATTTTAAATATTTTATGAAGAATTTGTGCTTTGGGACTTTATTTTTCACTATGTAGCATTCAGTCTGTGTATTACTGTACCTCATGTGTGTGTTTCTTTTAAAATGTATATGGTTTCAGTGCATTTTGTGCCAGAACAGGAATTATAAACCAAGTAGTACCTCAGAAGTTTGAGAAACAGAAAATACAGCAGAAGCCAAATGCTTTCTAGGGAGTATGTAGGAATTTAATTACATAAATTCTCTTTTGTCCTTAAAAATATTTAGGACGAGAACATAGTGGTTCTCATTTGTAAACTTTTTTTTCTTGCAATAAACAGGACAAAGTGACAAACACTGGTAAGGCCGGCTAAAACAAGAATTTCTCTGCTCTGGGGATTCTGTATTGATGTAATGGCTGCAGTGTTCCCTAATAAAGACCTTCAACAGAGGTAGAGAAGAAGCTAAAAAAACATTAGCATCTATAAATTTTTGGTCTAAAATATAGCTGAAGCATATCAGTAAATAATTTCTGAGGAAGAGAATAGATAATTACAAATGTAGAGAGAATACGAAAGTCCTCAGAGCAAAAGAGGAATTAGTAATTTTTGTGATGTTATGAGAAAAGAGATTCCTGAAGCAAAGAAATATGTAAAAAAAAAATAAAGACAGTAAAGCAACTGCCAATTAAAAGGGCTTGGAAAGCTACAGCTAATTTAGAAGAGCAAGTGAATGTAGAAAAGAAAATTAATTAAATGCGGAAATTAAACTATATCTAGATAGAGTATTAAGTAACAAGTTAATAGCTAAGCAAGAAATAGCTTCGGAGAGAGGACTGATTAAGCAGATAAAATTTGAGTCCACATTATTTTCCAGTATGCAACAGTACACAAACAGATTTAGAATGCACCAAGATGCTTCTTCTGAGCTTAAAATACTTCTCACTTTTGAGAAGATTAAGATTGGTTTTCATCTAGGCAATGCAGAAATGCCCTTGCTTCCAATTGAGACTGAATACTGTCAAAATCTTGAATCCAATGATCTGATATTCGGAAAAAGATGTATTACTGTGCAGGTGCCTTTTGTGGAACTTTTTTTCAGCTAGAGAAAATATTTGCAGTTCCATCCTTGCTTATTTTCCTTAATATTTCCCCTGGAGAGCTGGCAAGAACGTAATTCCTAATTACCTTTGTTGGCCAAACTGTTGAAAGAGACAGACTTGCCCAGGCCTAGTTAGAGAGCTGCAGAGAGGTGTGTAGAAACACAGAATAAATTAAAAATACTGTTAGTCAAAGAGTTCCAGCAAAAGTTGTTAAAATTGAATCAACAGCCAAAATTATGCAAGGCTTGAAAGAAAAAAGGGTTGGAATTCACACTATAGTAAGATTAGTTAGAAAGTTTTATTTTCTGTTTTCTTTGTAAAGAAAAACAGAGTTTTGGAGAAGAAAGATTTTTAATGTTTCTGGTTTTTTTTTTTTTCCTCCCATCCACAGTGATGAAGAAGTCTCATCTGAGAAATTATGAATTAAAAATACACATTTAAATAAAAGTGTTAACAATCCCTGTGGTGATATTTGGTAGCCAACATTTCCTCACAAAAAGGAGACAGCAAAGAACAAACTTGGGAAGACATAGATATGAGAACTACTATTACAGAGGAGTATTCTAGTTGAATGAGAAATTTACCTCAAGAATAAATTTTCAAAAGCCCTTAGTACTTTGACTACATCTATGTAGCAGACTTTGACTGGCATCTAAGCTCAGTCAAATGTTAAAATTTAATGAATTAGTGTCTATGATAAACTGCAGTTACCAACCCTTCTCTTGTTGTACGCTCATGCTGAACATGGGGCCATGTGTTAAAAATATTTCAGTTAAAATGCCTCACCTCATACTTGTGAAGGGATGTGCATTGCTTTTCATCAGCACTGTGTTTGAGCCGTGTATCTGTAAAGCAGTGTAACATGGGACTCATCTTCCCTAAGGTTAGCCATTTCATTGGAGTGTATCATTGAGCCATTCTAAGGCTGATTCATCCCCTCCTGAAACAGGAGTCTAAGATGAGTGTAATGAACCACCCATTTTATTCTGGTGGTGCCTTCTCCCTCACCTCTCAGTGCTGGGGAACCCTGGCTAAGGAAGATGAAATTTCAGCAAGATTTATCTTACCCTCAAGCATTTACTGAATTCCTTGTAGCGTGTTTAACATGGAGTTCTGGGAAAAGTAAAAAAAAAAGATAACTTGTGGTTTCTGCACTCTGCTGAGCGTAAGAATAGGACAGTTCACCACCAGAGCTAGGGGCAGCAGACAAGATGGCTTACCAGGTTGAGTGTGAAGCACCATCTGAAAAAAGACAACAATTACTTTGAACTTGTGGGGAGATAATGTAACGACTCTTCACTAACTATGGCTTTCCAGATCTTCCACCAAGCGGTGTCATCCAGTCAGAAACAGCAAATGCAAATAAATTGATAATAGTTCAAGGAATTAAGATAATAATAATTTCTGCATTGTATCTTTACTGAATGTGTAAGTATGTTAAAAATAGGGTTATAAAAACAACCTCTTGCAATTAAGGAAATACCAAGTTTAAGTTTACTTGTGTAAAGGTAAATCACCATCTCGTGCATATGTATGTGACAGAAGCAAAATTAGTCATATATTTAAAGATTACATCATATTTCAAATTAAAAAGATGGTCTCTTATTTCCTGATTTTGAGAGCTTATAAATTACAGAGATTTTTGGATGTGTAATATCAACATTTCAAAAAAACAAGCTGGTTAAAATAACAACTCTATTATATTACCACTCTCTCAGCTGCTAACAAGTTTGAACTGTCAATACATTGTTCATACATGTGTACCAGCACAGGTAACCATCTGTTAACTGTTATTCTTGTTATTCTTTGTAGGGGTGAGATAAGTGAATACTCATACATTTTGCCCTGGGTTTCACTGCAGAATATGATGAAACACAAATGCATAGCTCAAATCATCCTCCTCATTTTTTCTCCAACTTTCATATCTCCTTCAAGGTTCAAGTGGCACCTTTCAGGTCCTGCTGGTTCCATTTTATCTTCTCCCGATTTTTCTTCTCACCAGAGAACCCCTTACCTCTTTCTCTTTCCATTCAATTTCCCCTGTATTTATTTGTGATGGCTTTATTCCCACAGCTGTCTCTGCACCAAAGACAAAGGTCATATTGGATTTTTTTTCCTACAAATTTGAATGCTTAAGGCAGGACCTTCTCAAAGAAAGGGATGATAACAATTTAACATAGTCACATAGCATTATTCTCAGAGTTATTTTCAGGTTGTTGCAACTTTTCTTTTTGTTTCATTAGTTTGGATATTTTGGTGTGACTGAATCCTTCAGAGAAAAGGTACAAGCTGTGGCAGACTTGTGGAAGTTCACGCTAAAATAGTAGCTCTGTCAAAACTGTAAACAACTAAACACAAGGTATTGTGATGGAAGTTACTGGATGTGTTTAATGCCAAGTACTGATATATCACCTCTGAATCCGACAGTACTTAAACAGCATTTGTGCCCTGGAAGTACACTTCCTGAAGTAGCTGTTAAACAAATCTGTTCTCAGGTCATCCAGCCCATCTCTTGCTTTCTTTGGTGGTGAAAATACTCTTGACAGGTTTCCAGTATCTATGTTTCCCTTTCACCTTACTTCCCAAAACACATTAATCTTGCAGCCAGGACTCTCTGGCCACACACAAGTTGAGATTTACTGCTGTGAGATTTTGATGCCAAGGCCAGGAATGTATTTTTTTCCACCAAGAATAGCACACGATACATGGCAAGCTTTCTGTCTAGCTTCACTGCTTTTGCCATTTTGGACTGGCATAAGAGGCTGCTGCAGAAAGGCTCTTGCTCATGAGTTGTCTTTTGTCCTGCTGCCATTTTCCTTTGACTGACTTCAATCTGAAAAACTTGTTCCATTCTGAATGGTGTATTACTAACCAGTGCTTACAAAAATAGCATAAAGATACTATTTTATGCAAGAAAAATACAACTACACTTCCAATGTGCTCTTGATATACTTCGTAAGTCAATAACCAAGTTGTGAAACTTTAATTTGTTATTATAAAGTGCAAAGTTGCTATGCATTTAAGAGCATTCAGAAAACAAAGAGACTACTTTCACTAAAATTGCTATAGCTCTTTGTTTACATATACCTAACAGAAAACATGTTAGTATTATCTGCTATGCAGAGAAATGGGCTGAAAAATTTACATAGTTCTTGTTCTACCTTCGGGTTGCTAGATAACTTTAGAGAAGAAGTTTTTCATTTCTGTGGTTTAATTTCTCCTCAGGGTCACCCTGAAGAAGTTAGAGCTTTAAACAAAATTTTGTAATGTTGAATGGTCAAACTGTGAAATTTGAGTGCTGCAGATAGTATATTCCATGATCAGTGTGTGATTTATCACATGGTAATATTTGCAAATGGAAACATCTTTAGCTAGCAATAGTCCTGTAATTTTATCTGCCTCTGTGTGACTGAGCCAAGAAAAGTAGGTGTTATTTATTGAACTCCCTTTATTCATATAGAAGAAGTAGTTTCAACAAAAAAACTTATTTTGAGACCCTCTTAGGTCCGACGAATTTACAGTTACCTAAGATGAAAAGGGAAAAGGGAAATGAGACTGTTGTCTCATTTCAAGAGGTAGAGGGTAAAGGGCTTAGACACATGGACAAGTTCCCACAGAGATAACAAGTTACTGAATAGCAACCACCGTGTTGTAACCGTCCTTTTGCGTTCTTTTGGTTTGTGGTAAATGTGAAGTAATTCAAATAATCCTTATCCTCTTTTATCACATGTTTTGTTGAGGACCAAAGAAATGTAAATCACTTCACACTTGTCACAAGCTAAGAGATTGAAGATAAACATTGTTGCAGATCAGCTATATTGGGTAACTCATTATGGCATCGTGACTTTCCGTGTGTCTGTGACTTGAGACCTGGATTGACTTTCTGTGCCAGCCACTGAGTCGATACTTCCTGAACCTTACTTACCATGTCTAAACTAAAGACAAAATCAATGCCACTTTTATATTTTTTCAGTGCCAGCCACAACAACAAGAGTAACTCAAGAAAACCTGGCCCTAAGGTATAGCTGGCCTAAGAGTGAGAAAAAAAAGTTATCAAATTTATAGAAAGAATTAGATTTACAGATGTCATTTGTAGATACGACAAGCTTGGATAGTCAGATAAGCAACTAGCATTTGTAATTTTTATTCAGTGAAGATAAAGTTCAAACTTTTGGGTTCTAGACAGTTCTCCATCATTATTCATTATTATTAACGTGCTGTTATTGCAAACAATAATCCTTTATTTTACAAGATTATGATTGCGCCTAATGATGTATCTTGAGGACAAGAGAAAAATTCTAGTAATGCATCTGAAAAAGCTGCTCAGTTTTAGTATGGTCACTGTGATTTTTAAATTGTTACTCCCGCAGGCTTTGGATTTCTTTTTTGATTTGTAGAGAATAAAGGTTTTAGTTTTGTGGAGGTTTTTTTTTTTTGTTTTTCATGAAGTATCAGAATAGATTTTGACACTGGGAAGAGAAACTGGGATCATTCGTGCTCAGTCAGAACACCAGTATGATCAATTACAATTTCCGTAATTTATTATGTGATTTTTTTGGTAGCATTCTGCTGGTAGTATATACATAGCCTTTGTGTTTCAGAAAAAAAAAGAAAGGTGAGTTTTTAAAAAATGTAATAAACCAACTTTGATGAAAGTAAGTTCATAATTTTTCTTTCCTTACAAATGGGTTAGTGTCACTTGGTGAAAATCTTGCAGCTTGGTTCTTCTGGTTGCTTAAAATTATAGAAATGTTTATATATACATATGAAAAGAAGAAATACATACAATAAATATAAGTATATAATATATAATATATAAATATTCAAATCCATAATGTCCATAACTCCTGGACTAATCTCTGGTCTATTTTCTGGTGAAGTAAGACTTGGAAGCATATGTGACAATAGTAACAGTTCTCACAAGGAATAAAGAGAAGCCAACACAGACAGATCACTGACTACAGAAGTTTTATTGTGCAGTCTATTCACCACATTATCTTTAAGCTCAATGCCTGGAAATAGCTACATTAAACAGTCCTTGAAAAAAAAATATATATTTTGAAGATTTGATCACATGTAAGAGAGAATATAATCTTATTTTGGGTCGATGCAATGATTTGTTTTAGCACTTGCTTGGTTGTGTTTCAGAATTTCCTTGACTTATTTAAGGTTCTTTCCTCTTTTCCCCAAAGTCCGTCCTCCAAACCACTGTCTTTTATGCATTTGAGTCTTTATGATAAGTGAGACTTGTGTCATACTTCTTCTTGGTCATACATTTTCCTCTTTCAAGAAGACTAGATGAGATGGAATCACTTAGGGGCAAAGAGAGAAAGTATCAGAGGTTTCAGGGTGTCATAGGCAAAGGTTTGTAGGAGTGGGACTACTGAGGAAATGCAGCTCAGAGATTATGAAGGTGCTGTGAAACACAAGGACTGATCAGCCAAGGTTTAGATGAAACAAAATTAGAAACTCCCTAGGGATTAGAGTATGTACAAAGTTTACTGCATTTCAAAGATCACTGAGTTAATTATAAATTCATATGAAAACAAAATTGCACCTGCAAGGACACATGGGGAAAGGGGAAGTTGGTGCATAGATATTTCTTATTTCTTTTCTGTACTCCTTGGATAAAAAGAGTTCTAAAATATTCCTCTGTATAAAAGAAAAAAAAAACAACAAAACAAAACCACCAACCAAAACTCACAAATTCTAGCTTTCTTTCTTATGAAAAAGTAACTTTTATTGATTTTGAAAGCCTTGTGGTCTTCTTCAGGGAGCTCATTATACAGGAAAGGTCTAGACAGGTCAACTTCAAAGTAATAGTTAACTTGGAATCCTATCAATACTTTTCAAAGAAAAGTCTCCCATCTGAACTCTCTGCACTATCACTTTTCTCTTTTTCTTTCTGTGTGTATGCGTTTATATGCATACATATATATGTCCTAGAAGTGCAGCTATGTTTGTATGCATGTATATACCCATGTATACATATATACATATGCATATGTATACTTATGTAAAATTATATAAAGATATGTACATATTAAGGACATCTATTACCTCATTCAATAAAGAGTTACTTAAGGCAGTATCATTTTAATTTATTTGTTACTTGTAAAACATTATTGAAAATATTTTTCACATGTAAATGTGTATCATACTGACTTGGCAAGAACAAAGACAGTTAATTCATCCCAGTTGCAATGAATAGCATTTCTAACCCACCATTTCACTCCTGCTTTTGGATGTACCTTCTGAAGTTAATATTGCACATGTGGCATGGACCTGTATTTCAGCAAATGAGTTCTGTTAGCATAGTCATTAGGGTTAAATTTATGTGAACAGGAGACCAGGAACAGTCTACTAGTCCCAGTGGATTCCTTGTTTGGATTCACAGTTTGTGTAAGTTATGATAACAATCTAATTAGTGCTTCGGACGTACAGTTTTCCACTTGGCAGATAGACTACAATAGCTCTTTCAGAAATTCTACTCATTATGTCTTATTAGTATCAGGCAAGACAATATAAATCTCATTTCACAAGAGATTTATAAGAACTCCTACTGGGAAGTGGTCCTTTTTCAAATGACCCCTATTTTTTTTTCTGTGTCAGCTGGATATTTCTAGAACACAGTCTTTAATATAAAGTATAGTACATAACAGTACCTAAAAATGTCAATGTCTGAAAAAATAGAAAGTATTTCTTCAAGCTAAAACTGCTTAAGGGAAAAAAAACACTAACTAGTGTGCTAACACTGGTGTTTCACCTAATGACTGTATCAAAATGGAAACATTTTTAGTATATATTTCCTCATCAAACTCTGAAAAATTCTAAATAACTGTAGTTCATTTTTATTCACACTTGAATCTGAAAGTTTTTCTGACCATCATGATTCTGAACAGGAATTTTGAGTGTAAGTCAAAAAAAAAAAATGTTTTTTATTGCATTCAAAAGAATTCTCAATTTTTTAAAAAGACTAAAAATTCAGAAATCACCAAAGCTTTACACACTTGATATGTTTTTTGAGAAGTGCATTTCGATTTTTAATTGTCTAGAATTAACAGGTCTTCAGCTTGGTTGGCTTTTATGGGACTACAACATGTCTAATTAAATGGTGAGAAAGTATTAGCATTTGTAAGAAATCTCTATCTTGTATAGTGAAAAAAAAAGAAATTGGAAAATATTATTAATTCTGCTTCTGGTAGAGTTTGAGTATGAATAGTTGTCCTATAAGCACAAGTTTCCCATCCTACAAAATTAATCGTCTCATTCCCAGCCACAGCCAGAGGGCGACCCAGCATGTAGCTGGTGTTCAGTGTCGGGGATTTGAACCTGAACTCAGAGCCATGGCTCGGTAGAAATCCCGTAGCTAGATCTGGAACACAACCAGCTGAACTGGGATAAGCTGTACAGAGAATAATTTCAGTGTAAGATATGATAATGGTTCATTTATTGTAACTTTCTCCACTGTTACTGTGGTTTTTGTTGCCATTGATGACTGAATCTGAACAGCATTACACTGTGTACACTGTCATGCCATTTCAATGGGGTTTGTTGAATAAGAAGAAAGTAATGGTCGTCTGTGATTCATGCTGTGTTGGCAGGAAAGTGTACCTGATTTGACAAGTTCTGTATTCATGGAGCATATACTATATTCAGTGTAAATTATACAAGTGTCCAGACTTCCTATGTGGTGACAAATCCTACAGTATTTGATGTGAAAGTATTTGATATTTGTTTTCAGGAATGAACATGGTTCCTATTGCACTATAAGAGATTATGTATATCTTGATTGCAGTTCACATTTGTAGTGTCAGCAAAACAATATATTTCTCTGTATGAAAACAGAGAAGCTAAGATGCCTTTGCTTATATCTGCATGGTGCTGTATTTTAGGAACAGGCCAATTTCCAGTCTTTGATCACTGTCAGCTGAATAACGATCTGCAATGCCAAAAAAAAGAAAAAAAGTGTGATTTCCTCCTCTGTTAAAACTAAGCACAGTGTGCTTAGTAACAATGAAAAATAAATACATGGAGCCAAATTCTGGTTGCATACAACAAACTTAATTTGTAATAAAACCTTTGAATGTATTTATGGTAACATACATGTAAGCAGATGCATTTCCTTGTTGCTCTGGACAGGGGATGAAAGCAAAGTCTGTAAAGTCAATAGACTGTTCATTTGACATGAACACAAGTGATTTAAATCAAAGTCTCAATTTCATTACATCTTGGATATCTTTTGCCCCCAATTTATTTTTAGCTTCTTATTTGTTTAATTTGGTAGACTTCTACTTTCCTGTTGCATATATGGAGATTAATATGAATAAGTTGAAAAACATTTATTTCTGTAGCTTTTTCTAATATGTTAGTTACAAAACCTGTATTTCATATTTCTGTCATATGCTATGGAAAACATAATAAAAAAGTATTTATAAAGCAGTTAAGTAATTCACCAGCCTTAGATATTAATTTAATTTAGGTATTTTTATTTCGTACCTATTTTTATTCTTGTGACCTGTGAATTAATCATTTTGATCCTAATACAGCTTTATGTGAGATATATGTGACTCATTGACACTCACATTGTACGGCTATTGAGTTGGAAAATGCTTGTAATATATTTAAGCCTTTAGGCTTTATAAAGATTATCTTTCTTTCAATTAAAAAAAAAAAACAACTAAAAACTGAAAATGGAAGTTGTCTATTTCTATATTTTATTTTTATTCTTTTTTTCTAGAGATGTTTTAGAACAAATAAATCCAATGTAAATCCTCTATAATTTCCCTAGTGTCAAAATTTGATCTAGATGTTTTGGGTTACAGATGAGATGTCCTAGTCACAGTGAAAACTCTTGCAAACCTGGATTTCATCAGGCACAATTTGGAAAGCCATAGAATCACAGAATGCTTTGGGTTGGAAGGGACCTTTAAAGATCATCTAGTCCTACCCCTGCTATGGGCAGGGGCATCTTTCACTAGATCTAGTTGTTCAAAGCCCCAAAACCTGGCTTTGAACACTTCCGAAGATGGGGCAGAGGCTTCTCTGGGCAACCTGAGTCAGCCACTTCTCTGTTCCAGTGTCCCACCAATCTTGTTGTAGAAAATTTCTTCCTTCTGTCCAATCTAAATCTACCCTCTTTCAGTTTAAAATCATTGCCCCTTGTTTTGTCACTACAGGTCTTGGGAAAGGCTTTCCATTTATTTTTATAAACTCGTTTTAAGCATTGAAAGGTCTCAATAAGGTCCCCCCAGAGCCTTCTATTCTCCAGGCTCAACAATCACAACTCTCAACTTTTCTTCATAGGAGAGCTGTTCTGTCCCTCTGACTGTTTTTATGCTGACTTCCCAAGACCTGGCCAAAATCAATTCACATACTTACAAGACATGCTTAAGGTATTTTCCTTCCACAGATTTAACAGAAAATAGACTTCCTTACCAAAACCTAGTAGATCAAAGAAGCCTTGATTTATGATAAGCAGATCTAGTAACATTTTTGGGGGTGTACAGGAACTTTTCAGTTTCAAAGCAAAACCTAACTAAAAGTATGTCTTTGAAAAACGTCTCTTAATTAAAAAAAAAAAAAAAAGAAGTTATATTTGGAACTTATCCCAATATATTTCCATTGATTCTCTGCAGAAACTATCACTGTTCCACAGCTTGGAGTTTTTCCTAGTTAGTCAGGTAGTTATGAATCAGAAGTACTATCACAGTAGTAGCAGAAAGTAAAACAAAACACTCAGCAGCTTGCAGAATGCATTGCACAGACTTTGGGATGTCTACCGCTGCAGTGACAATTGCTCTATGGGAAGAGAAATTAAACAAATACTACTACCACCAGCAATCTCTGTGTGCATATTAAAAAGTAGGAGTGCTCCACTCTTTGTTCCAGGTCGCATCCTGAGTGCCCTCAGGTTGTTGCCTGGCTCTGTACAGCTGGGTAATTTCTGGATTTCCTTTCAAATTAAAGGGAGAAATCAACATTCATTGCAACTAATCCGCTAATGGGCACAACTTGAGAGCCCACCACAGAGTATAGCTGCCTCCAGAAGCTACACATATTGTATGAAATGGCCTGAGATGACTCGTGAGCAACAAGTGAGACAGAAAATGGACAATGGTTCTGCAATGAGCTTTTTATGACTGTGCAGAGCTTTGTTGTCTCTGGGGTTGTGCTTGGGTGCAGAAATCTTGCTCATATGCAATCAAAGTCATATACAGTTAGAAAGAAAAGGTAAAATAACTTTTCCCTTGTTTTACTAGCTGCCTACAACGCCTGCTGATTCCATGAAAACTGAACTGAAAATGTCATCTTCTTTTTAATTACAAAGCCAAGAATCAAACTATGCTTAGCAAAATATAAAAATAGAAATCTCTGCAGACAAGATACCATTACCCAATGTCTTGTTAGGAATTCACTTGTTTTAAAAATAATTGCCAAGAACAAATCACTGTTAATTGTATAGCAGGTTATATTTACTTTTCACAAGAATGTCAGATGTAATTGCATTTTCAAAACTCTTTTTATGAGTAAATCTCAAACTTTCCAGGCTTGTCTAAAAAGGGAAGTTAGCGTTCAGGAAGGTAGGATGTGATTTTATGGAACACTAGTTATCCCACATTAACTCCCAATGTGAGCAATCCAGCCCTAAAAGTAGGTAGTGTGCCAGAAATTTATATACTAGCTTTACCTACAAAAACTTCCCTGTGAAGACAACACCTCAGGCACATTTTGTTCAATAAATTCTTTCAATTTTTTTTCAGCAAAGCTTAATTTTACTGCAACATTTCTACATCTGTATGGTATAAACTCAATTTGCTGTAGCAGTTTCAAAGCAAGTCTTATGAATAGGGCAACATCTTAACTTTACATGTTGAAGAACAGGTATTGGGAATGCAACACCCCCCACCCCCAGTAGACCCTAGCACATGACTCTCAAAATGGCACCAAGACAGGGGAAACAAAGAAATTATATGCACCGTCGTGACATCTTGCTTATACTGACTGTGGCAGCCTAGTTAATCCTGAGAGAGCTCCTACCTTTCCAGGAATGACCAGCTACTTCGGTGAAGGAACTACAGGGATTACGGCTGCAGCATGAATGGGATGGTAATGCCAGGAAGAAATGTTGCATTTATATAATCTCCATCACGTTTCAAATGAACAAATTCTTTTGCTCAGTCAATTCACTAGTTAGAATCATAGAATCCCAGAATCATTAGGGTTGGAATAGACCTTTAAAGGTCATCCAGTCCAACCCCCCTGTAAGGAGCAAGGACATCTTCAACCAGATCAGGTTGCTCAGAGCCTCATCCAACCTGGCCTCGAATGTTTCCCAGGATGGGACATCAGTTGTGAATGTCACTCATCCTGTTTATCCTCTTTATATCCTTAGGCATTATAAACATGCATTCATACACCATTCATATCAATTCTTCATTCCTTGAAGGAAACACTAGCAAAATGCAGGTGTCAGGTTGCACACATTCATTGTTCACATGCTCAGCAAGAGGATCAGCACCTAAAAGTGTCTAAAAAAGTAACGTAAGTCCTTTTAATTTGAAGGTTATATTCACATATGAATATAACTAGTGTTACAGCTACAATGAACTCCCTCCAAAGCCTCAAAACCAATAAGAGTTTGAGATTAATCTACAAAAATCTGTGGTGTCAACCCAGCCTTTTATACAGAGATTTGCATAAGTAGATCTCAAAGTTTTTTTTTTATTTGATCAGTGTCATTATGTCCTCTTTAGACAGGGAAACTGAGAGTCAATATTGATATTTAGAATCCAAAAGTAGAAGTGGAAACTGCATTAGCCTATGTGATAGGCTAGTAAACCATACCTATCTCAGAAACTGAGAGTTTTGTGGTTGAAAACTGGCCATTCAGTCACATAAAGTTGTGGCTAAATTTAGTGGCCCCATTTAATCCCCTTGAGTAGGAACTTCATATTTTCAAAGCATTCAACATTCACTGCCAATTTCTTCCTCTTGCAGCCCAGATAAATATTATTTTTTAATTTTTTTTTTTTCAGGAGGAAAAAAGTGGGGCAAAGAAATGAGGTTTTTCTCCAAGCTAAAAAAAAAATTCTGGGAGAGACAGGATTACTCTTGAAGAGTCCTGGTTTCCTGGACTGTGCTCGGGCCACTTTCTCACTTCCATTCCTTCAAATAATACAAATATATGTGCCCATCTGTCTGCTAAGTATATAATTTCTATGTTTAAAATCTATGGTGTTAACATTACAACATTGCTAAACTTTTTTCCCTTTTTTATTTCAGCATTAAACTACAAGTCTTTACAGTAATGCTTCAGGACAGAAAGAGGCCATGCAGTCCACTGCAGTCATTTGCAGTAACAAATTGCTAATTTTTCCATTGTTCCGAAGTGCTTGTCTAACACTTTTTGAGTGATCACAGCTGTGGTTTCTGGTGCCATCTCAGATGATCCATTCTCTTAGTTACCACTTTGCATTCTGCTGATTGTCATAGTGCCTGATCTTCTCTTATTTGACCTTGTGTCTGTCAGCATTAAAATTTCCGAAGTTCTATGTAACTTTGTCATATCTCTTGATTGTTTCTTTTTTCGTGAACATTTACAGTGCACAGAGAAGTATAGAAAGGTGTTCCACTCCTGAACCCTGCATATTAAATCCTGATTCACTGCACATGAACTTAAGATGGTCGGAGACAAGAACCCAGGTTTCAGATTCTGTATCATGAGTTATTTGACAGTGCCTAGTAAGAATTGCTGTTCTACATTTCTCTACTTAGGCAAGGAAATATGCTTATATTTTTGTGGGGTACAAAAAGCCGCATATTAAAATTCAGAGGCCAAAATGATACCATATCTCCCATAGACTTCGAAGCAAATTTCTTTCTAGTGTGGCAAGCTGATTGATAGAGCATTTCTTCCTAGCCACTTGCACCTCAGCAGTGACCCTTTCGATTATGATAATACTCTAAGTTCAAGGCTCACATTTCCTTTTCACATTTCATTTCTATTTCAGTGAAAGATAATGGTTACAATCAACCACATACACATTATGATTTGAGACCAGCTAGTGCAGTGTGCCAGCAGAGCAGCGCTGAATCAATCAGGACAGCAACATTTCTCATTGAAATCTGCAGTACTGGAGACCTCAAGAACAAAAGAGCTCACAGAGATGATTTTAAGGATGGAGGATCATTCTGTGATCTAGCTGTAGGAGTAGTGTGCAGATGCAACAAGGTGATTTGCATTTATGTTTTTAGTATTTTGCTTTCATGCCGGTAGTTTAGGAGAATTTGGTTAAATTTATAAACTTCGGGAACTCAGTATAGCCCCACATGAAGGTAAATGTCAACCTGTTACCTGCCTCTGGTAAGGCATCTACTCTTGTTCCCTTTGTGTTCCTCTAAATACCATGGAAAAGGCTGGCTGGGGGATCACTGTCTTGCACAGAGGCAAAACACCAACAACCACCTATTTTGCTTTATCTGGTCTCATTGCAAGGCCATGGCTCCTAGACTCGGAGTCCTAGAGGCTCTCAGCTCTGAGCTAGGAGTTTACATCTCTTGCACAGGCACTATGTTCTTTCTGTAAGAGGCAGCAGATATAAATTAAAAATGCTGATATCCTGAACCATATTTTCTGCATTCACTCCCTGTTCATTTTTCCTAAACATTTAATATTTACCACTCATTTAATATTAATAGTATAGCTATTGCTGAAACTTAAACTTTGTTTCTGAATTTATTTTTAGAAGAAATACTTTGTGTTGTCCCTGCATACACATTCTTCCAAAATTCTTCTTTTGTCAAAGACTTATTGATTCTTTCCTTCCTAATTTTCAGTATCTTGCTTATCTGTTCTGTTATTTTAAAATACAAATATTGTGTAAGAGTCTCCACTCTGTTTCATCAGCTTTCCACTATCTTTTTCTAAATCTCCATCTGTAGATGTTTTTGTGTGGTTCAGAAACGAACTTAAAGCAGTCATTATCTTTTACTTTGGATACTTGATAAAGCTTTGGCACCAAGAAAATTACTGAAGTACAAGGAAGAATAGCATTTACTCAAATGTGTATTTTTTACTGTCCATCCTGATTCTTCTCTCCACTCAACTCTTCTTCTAGTTCTGGTCTGAAAAGAGATCTCATGAGCTGAAAAAGAAGTACAGAATGGTTAGTCTAGTATTGTGTGTCTGTTTTATAACTTTCAGTATTGCCTTGTTGAGTCTCGTAACTTTTTTTTTTTCTCCCTTGTTTGTAATCTGCAAATTGCAGTTTCTCTCCCAGTTGTGATCTAACCACTGAGTCATAGTGAAATGATTTTGCTAGCTTCCATTTCTTTTTCCTGTTTAAGAGTTTCTTAATCTCCCAGAGTTTTGTGTGGTTTGAGGATGCTGTGGGACAGTTCTCAGCCGATCTTTCGATTATTTAGTTATCAAAAATGTTCTCCTTTCATGGTTGGATTTGGCTTTGCTTCTAACGTATTTCCCTAATGCCTTCAAAGGCCACAGTGAGCATGTTTAGATGATATTTTTTGTATTTGACAAATATGTCTGGATGGCATTTGCCTCTGAATGACAGAGATAACCAATCTCTCCCTGTGGGACTGTCCCTCTCTCTGCTCCCAGCTAACCCACAGCCTTACAAAGTCCAACAGGCCAAAAGCCAAGATGCGTGAGCTCAAGCTTGGCAGAATTTAACTACACTCCTATGGCTCCCCTTTGATTCTATGCATTGGCAGGCATCTCTGCCTGCTTACAGAATACTGTATTAACAGATTCTTTATGAATCTGGTCCTTGTTCCACCTCCCTGCTCAAGGCAGTAGCAAGTCTGTGATGCAATGTGCCAACATTACTCATAGTTAACTTAGCAATGCATGATAATGATTCCCATTAAAAATGTGGATATCCCTCCGATTCCTCAGGAAATTAGCTCTTAGTATATTATATTAGCTCTGTAATGTATTCACATTTCCCTTTCTTTGGAGACTTTGACTCAAAATTCATTTAAATATCCCTAACATGATAGTTAGCTTCCAGGCAATGTCGAGTCGTTCTCCAGAACTTAGATTGTACACATATCTGCTATTTCTTGACAAATAGTAAATCTTTTAGCCATCTCCGACAAAACAGTAAATTGTGGCTTCCTGACTTAAGGCTGCAAATGTCTCCAGAGATTACTTTCTGTTGTTTGTGTCACATTCAGAACACCACAGAATTAGCTGTAGTGAATGTTGTCAGTTTTGTCTGAATTGTGTTTTTCTTATAACATCTATCACACCTCTTACATTTTATTCAACGTGGTGGTAGGTGTTGATCTCTCTTCTAACTATGGTAAGATGTTAAAAATTAGTGTCTCTATATATCTGTCTCCACATTTTGTACTCTTTAGGAGTCATTTACCAGTAGATGAATCTGTGTTACTCATTTTATAATAAAATGAAAAATAAATAAATAAATAAAGCCTTCTTCTGCTTGACAGTAGCTATGGATGGAGAATTGCCCTCTTTCTTCACAATTTTTTTTTGCTGGTTAAGAGGTTTTAGTTGTGTTTGATTTAGCCTGAAACTTCCATGAGAGACATTATTCTTGTTCTTCTCAAAGAAGACATTTTGCACTGTAACTTAATAGAGTACTTGGTGTTTTGCATTGTAACTTAGTAGAGCACTCACGCTTTTTTTTTTTAAAAAAAAAACAACTGCATAGTTTGAACATGCTTCTTGTTGCTGGTCTTATACTGTTGCATGATGTAACTTTTCCCATCAACTTATAAGCAGTTGAGGAGTCAGAGTTAAATAAAGCTGAGATAAGACTGTTACCTGTGATTTAAATAGGTGTGAACGGGCAATTTAATATTGCCTTTAATTTTTCCATATTTTATAGGACTGTGAAAGCTGAATCTGCCAGAAACTGTGCACTGTTCACAACTAAAAGTAACCCTTGAATGTAAATCTGATAATTTATGTGTGTACAAGTGGAGGCCTCTGAGTGAGATGAAATGATTCAGTCTAATGGCTGCACATTTTCTGACTTGGAGAATTTTAAGGCTCAGATTTGTAACCATTGAAATGCAAAGCAACACATGCTTCACCAATGGAGTAATAAACTAAACTAAGACTTAGCCAAAGATCTATATGAAGTATTAGCAACATTCATAAAGATGTTTTCTATTATAAATATCATTTCAATGATAAACTGAAAGCACTGGTGAAACATTAAAATGAGACCTGTGCAGTTTTAAACTAGTCTTACAATATAACATCCTGTTACAAGATAGTTTACAGACAAATTATTGGACTCAATAGAGGGGAAATTCTTTTGCCTGTGTTATACAGGAGGTCAGGTTTGATGATCGAGTAGTCCCTTCTGGCCTTAAAAGCTATGAATCTACTCCTTCCCTAGAATGTACACATAAAAGGTCAAATTTCTAAGACTGGAATATTTCACTGAAGGACCAGAAGCTCTCTAAGATGTCTTTAAAATAATGAAGAGGGTAAAAAAAAAGACATAAAATAAGTATAAGAGAAGGAATACAAAATAAACTAAACTAAGGAATTTCTATATTCCACCCTACAAATGGGAACAAAATGTTAAACATCAGGACATACATTGTGCTTTTAGAAGTACTTATGTGGCAGTGCTTAAAAACAACTCCAGCACACAACTCAAGCTAGTCTGTTTTGCAAGGGATGTTTATGCATAATTTCTCACCTAACAAGAACCTGAAATTCTTCACTCAGGGGAAAAATATTTTGTGAACTGAATGTGTACATGTCACCTCATGTAAATACATAAACATAATTAAGGAGCTGCAGTGAGAAATACTAGGATCAAAATAGCTACAAACTACCTAACAACATTACCACAGTGGTGGTATTAGCAACCACCCTCCCATACCATACCATCCTGACAGTGAAATATCTACAGAACAACATTTTCATTTTCGAAGTTTATGCTCTAATTTCAGTTGGCATTTCAGTATTTAGAGGAAGTCTCAATGAAGGGGTCACACTTAAAAAATGGGGTACATGCTTTTGAGGCACCCTTTATAGCTTGTTTGTAACTATGCCTTATTTATAAATATATTATATGCTAAAAATTATATTCTGCTATTTTAACTCTAAATATTGATTTGGTGTTACTGTGAAAAAACTCTACTCAGCTGCAAACAGTACAAGCCTATACCTGCTTAATAATCAGTACAAAATTTAGATTCCTCCAAATATTTGCATTTCTCGTAGATGATTTATCAAATACAAACAGTAATGAACATTCCTTCTCCTCCATCTTGACGAGCTCAGATTCTTTGCAATATTGACTTCCTTATAATAAGAGGTTTCTAAACTTTACCTGAAAAGGGATACATTAAAATAATATGCGTCATACACATTCATTCCTGCCATTCATATTATTTTTATTTTGTGCCCATTAACTTCCAGCACTTGACAAGGGCTTTATTTCTAATACATACAACTATTTTCTGACTAACTATCTGTGCCTGCAGATAAGACAAAAGTAGAAAGACATGGTATTTGGAAGAACAAATGCTGAGCTGGAGAGCTCAGTAAGAGGTGTTTTATTTAAATGACAATCTTTCACATAGCAGCTCTTATCCAAAGACCCAAACGCACTTGAATTTTACAGCCTGTATGTTAGATCACTGTATCCATTATTGAAATGCAGCTACAGCTGTGGAGATAATAGAATAGCCTTGTGAGCATAGATCAAGATGACACAGAAGGTAGGAGAGTGATAGGGAATCGTCATACCACTATAAGAAATATAGACACAGGAGCAATTAGTTAAGTGAAATTTAGTCAAGATCCAAGAATTATGGCTCTGTGTTACTCAAATCTAGCTTTATTACACTTATACCTTACTTAAAGGAAAATATCTCTCAGAATTTCTGTAACAATACTGTATTGTGCTTCTATTTAGTATAACACACTGTGTGTTCCTATACCTCATTATTACTAATAGCAACTAATTACTGTAGATAAATTCCCTGATATGAGTGGGTCAGAGTTTTACTTGCGGCACAATAATTTGTTAAATCTTTTGCAGGACTAATAGTTTCATTTCTAAATCTAAAACCCAAGATTTTAATGAAGTGTTTATATTCAGAAAGCAGTCAAAAACAATGCTGTAAATCTTGTTTTCCTAGGTACCTGAGCTAAATCCATTTAGGCTCATATTATGCTAAGTTTCAAAAATAATATGAAGAATGAAACTCTTATTCTGTTTAAATAGAATTCTTATTTTAGAACTAGCTGCGATAACACCATAAAATTTATTGCTGGGTCCCTTTCTGTAAAAACACAAATCAGATTTTATACAACTTCTCTTCCCTACACCCCAACTCCTTCATCCTGTACTTAGGAAAGGAAAATTCTTGACTGAAAGTCCTCACTGGCAATGACCGTCTGTCTTTGTGTTGACTGGTAGGTGCCTATTGGTAGAGGTGAAAGGAGGTGGTAGTAAACATTTAGCCCAGTACAGTCAGTCCTGCTTGAAAAAGAAAATTCTTTGAACTTTACTGGATCTTCAAGAATAGAGCTTTTCAGAGTAACAAATGCTTAGATTCTTACCAATGTTAAGAACACAGTTGTTGTGTCTATAGGCATATGGAAAAACATACAGACCTGACTCTGTGCTCAGCAAAAGGAAAAATAATTTCAGTACAGGTACATTTTCAGTCATTAATATAGCTTTTCTTTTAATATTTCCTGCCCCAAAGGAACAGTTTTGGTGCTTGAAGCCTACAAGCAGATTATATTTTAGAGGACAGAGGCTTCGGTGTACCCCTTCGTGTGATGCTCTGGTTTCACTGGGAGTTTCTCCAATGTCATAAGCTTTAAGAATAAGATTGACTTGTGAAAAAGGAAAGTCAAAATCACAATGACGCTCTGTACATTTGTTTTGTATATTAAAGGAATAACATGATAGTCATGTTCAAAAGCACATATCTTTCACCAGATATGCAATTATTGCCACTGGATTCAAAAGGCTAACTCAGGGCCTGGAGCAACTGGCAGAATCAGATCCATTTACTGTGATTCTGACTTTGACACATTTTTTGTTTTTCTCAAAAAGTGTTAAGATGTAAGCAAGCTTGAAGGAAAGTGGAGAAAGTTTAAATATTATTATTTATTTGCATTTCTGCAACTATTTAACTGGTTTTATTCAAGAAGTCACATGTATCTTTAAATGTTTTATTTTTGCCTAGCTTCAAAACTAATCTGAGCCTTTTATTTATAAATTCTACAAAATAAATTTTAAAGTCCTCTAAATAAGTCTTTTCAGTAATAATTTGTGCTGGAAAACTGTAGTATGAATTTTCAAAACCATTGAAAGAGAACTGTTTTGCAGCAATAGTAAGAATTGTTAAATACTAAACCAAATAAAAATATTGTAAAACTTAACAAAAAAAGAAATATTGACTCGTTTTCAGTGTTGATTGTCTGTAATGTTTAAGTTGTCTTTGTTGAATTTAGCAGTGTTCAACAGGCACCTTAAGATTTCAAATTAGAAGTCTAACTTTTACATGTAAAATCATAGGTAAGACAAAATTTATATCTAGTTTATGTTTGCAGCAATGCTACTATTCCTCTACCCCCACTAAATCCATTCCCGCCTTATGCTTGTCTTTCTCCATGTGAGTCCCAGCCATAAACAAATTAATAGATGTAAATTTGAAATTTGTGACATTTTTCTTATTTCAGTTCTTTTGCAAATTTCAGTCATTACAGGGACAATATTTCACTAAATATCTGTAGAGCACATAGCATAAGAAGGATGACATCTTGCCTGGTAATTCCAGTTGCTACTGCTGTCGAGAAAAGAGGCTGTATCATTCATTTCGTATGCCTTATAGATCTGATCCCAAACACCCAGAATTCTCAGATACATCTTGGCTCTAGGCAAACAGAAAAAGAAAATCAATTTATAAATTTATATATTTGCAAAGTGACACTTGCTAGGAAAGTTGTCAGAAACTTATTATGTTTCTTCAGTTGAAAGCGTTATAAAAGCTACTTCATCCATATTAAATTCTAAAGTGAAACAGATTTATGTGGGAGAGAACTTCGTCTCAGTTTAACATCAGTACAGTACCCCAAAGGATCACAGTTCATGTCTAATTGAGGTTTTGCAGCAGTCACAATCACCTACATAAGAAGATAAAAAAAATGCCATTACTCTAAAAGAGAAAATACTTTATTCTGTTCTGCCTACTTCTTCCCTCTTACTTGTCTCTCTTTCCCCTTCCACCCCCTTTAGAGCAATAACACACTGCATTTTAAACATTCTCACAACAGTTAAACTTAGACATATTTTCCTAGTGATGACCTTGTTTATCAATACTTGAAAAACTTAAAATAATGTCTGGCCTTAGTTTTGTAATAAAAATGAGCATGGTTTTTGCAATTCACGTTGAATTCTTCCTATAAAAAATTAAAGGCTCAGTTCTGGCAGTTGACAATAGCGCTAAACACGGATTATTTGTATAGTTAACATTATGGCTAACACATAAATTTTAAAGACCTCTATAGCTGAGTGTAGGGATTTCTCCAACTTGAAGTATGAAAATCAGTCTCCATTGTTCAGTCCATAGTACCCTCTTGTCTTCTGTGGAATGGGCATAAAAATTAGGATCTCTACAACATAGTTTCTACCAACCTACTTTAGATTGATCAAAAAATACCCTAGGGCAACTTCTAAAGTAATATTAGTTAACAAGAACAAGCAGGGTTATTGGAGGAGCTTTAGTGTATTTTCTTTTCCTCTTGGACAGATCACTAATATTATCTTATGGTAATGTGAAATATATATTATGCACTATCAGAATATGGTATACTGCATTCTCTTGGACTCATGGAAACTGGGTGCTCATACTATCTCTGTCAAGAGTGCTGCCTTCAATCTCGGTGTAACAGTTTCTCTTGATCTCCTCACCTGTTCCAAATTCCCTGCAGAAATGGAAAGGATGGCTGTGCGTTTTAGGTAGGAAATGTTTTGCGAGTCCGCCCATTACAGTATAGAAAAGTTGGTATTATGTGTTTTGCCCAAAAGGCCTTGCATTTAATACATAAAATTGCTTGCTATGTCTTTCTGAAATACTTACAAGAAAAAAAAAAAAAACACATTTGTTATTTCTACTCAAATCATGTCTTCTCTCATCTTCTTTGAATGAATGTACTGAATCAATCCAATCGTTAGAGGATGACTGAAAAAGTTCAATCAGATAGCTTTTAAGGTATGAACAATTAGGGATTCGACACTGACAAGCAGGAATATGTGCCCAAGACCAAGAAGAGAGTCCAGATTAAGCAGGAACAAAAGGCACATGTTTTTTGTCTGACATAATGCAGCATTTCCTCCCCAGATCCAGAGCTTAATTTTTTTGCTAGTAGTTTTACAAAGAATAAATGAGCAGGCCTTATTATATAATATTTATGGATCTTGGCTCTCTAGTTTCATTCATTATTTTTTTTTTCTTTGAAAGATTATAATAAGACACAGTTAATATCTTCATGTGCCAAGAATTTTAGCTAGTTGCTAGCTAATTTTATCACTCAAGAACAACTTGAGTTAACTCAGTCAGTAAATCACAGTCTTAATGCTAATCTAGTACTCTTAGACCAAACATTTAGTTTCTTACATACGAGTAAAACGTTTTCAGTCGTCTAATAGCGTAAAGTAAACTTGACAATGATTATCACACTCATATGCCAATGCTTTACTAACTTATTTGCCCCTGGTTTGTGAGTTAATGCTACCCTATAGAGATTTTATTGAATACTTTTAGTAGAGAACTTAAATGGGACAAAACTAAGCCATCTAAATAAAAGAAGGTGGCGGCTACATGGCACTCCATGGAGTGTTGCTGTAGTGCTGTCCTCCTGAAACCTTTTTTTCACGTCAAAAGTAATATAACTGATGCTGAACAAGGACACCGGGGAGCCTTCCATGAAGAATAGTTATACAGTAGTTTGATGAGACTTAGAGCAAATTGCATATGTCACAAAAGGTTTCTATTTCTAGATTTTGAGGGAGCTTTTAGAGAAATAAATGAAGAGTACTACAGCTGCTTGAGAAAGGAAATAAGAAAATTCTGAAATACTAATGTATGTACAAGGGGAAAGAATATTCTGGCTTTCAACTGCTAAAATACTGGTAACTTTGTGATTGATATTCAGTACGCATAGTCCTAAAAATAAATCAATGCATATTTTGAATGCTGTCTGTTTGGATGCACGTTATGGTACATTTTTATGTTTTTATGTCCTGATAGTGAATCTTATGTTTTGATTTTACAATTATAATGCAATTCATAGCTTTAAATTCACTAGGATTATTATCAGTAAAGCCAGTTAAGATTCATATTGAGAATAAAATAAACATTTTTAAAAAGAAGTTTTGTCTGGAGTAGATATGTGCCTTGAGTATGTAATAGTTTTTTTTTCTATTTTCCGTCTGACTTACAGTCTATTATTACATGTTGCTGGTAGCAACCTTAAAGCTAAAGAATGGCTTTGTATTCCACAATCCCTTTGGAAGTTAAGCTCCTCAGAAGGATGGCTGACTGTTACATAAATCAGATTTTATATAAATCAGTCTTAATAAAAGAACCATTATAAATGTACTCTGTTTGGGGATATGCTGTCCATTAGGAAACAAACAGCTTTTTCCAGCCACATGTTAGGAAGTGCCAGCCTGTCCTCAGTGCCTCCACAATTGTTTCTAGGGGATCTGATAGTTATAATGCATGATGCTTGCCAAATGCACCCAAGTCTCCTGGAACGTATCTAAAGCAATGAAAGAATATGTCAGATAAGCAAAAGTCAACTGTCATTGCTAACATCAGGAATGTTGCACTGGATAATGGTCACTGTTAAACACAGCAGAGCATTAGCTGAAATCCTCTGTGGTGATTAAGGAAAAAAAAATAGAAGTAAGTTTATGTATTGATTTATGTCTCATGGGCATCATCAAAAGGATTTAACATCCTGGAAAATACCTGGACAATACAAGGCCTGATATCAACCTCTATGCATAAAGCTGTACCTCATAACTGCATGTGACTGAAGCACAGCTTCCAAAATGCACTTAATTTTATTTAGAGGATTTAGAAATGGGGAATCCAACATGTCCTCCTAATCTGTAACATGATTGTGTTAAGAAAGAATAGAAACCTTATTTTTGTTTAAATTTTTTCTGTCAAATTTTTTGTCATGGATTCTTATTGTGCTTTTCACAACAAGATTAAAGTATCCTTGAAGTTTTTATTCTCATTTTGCAAAAGTTTAGTAATAGCACTAGGAGTCCTATTGATAAACAGTGATAATTTATATTAATCTATCTTTTTGTCTTGTTTTCACTCATTGTTTATGGTGGTATTAAAGAAATACACAACCCCTACTGACATCTTAACTTCAAAAGTATCAGAGCAAACACTGAAAGTCTCTCTCCTTGCATTATAGAATCATAGAATCATTTAGTTTGGAAAAGACCTTAAAGATCGTCAAGTCCAACCATTAACCTGACACTGACAAGTCCACTACTAAACCATGTGCCTAACGACCACACCTACATGTGTTTTAAATATCTCCAGGGATGGTGATTCCACCACTTCCCTGGGCAGCCTGTTCCAATGCTTGATAACCCTTTTGGTGAATACATTTTTCCTAATATCCAATCTAAACCTCCCCGTGGCACAACCTAAGGCCATTTCCTCCTGTCCTATCACTTCTTACATGGGAAAAGAGACTGACAGCCACTTTGCTGCAATCTCCTGAAAGGAGATTTTAGAGAGTGATAAGGCTCTCTCCTTAGTCTCCTTTTCTCCAGACTCATCAGATTTGTTCTCTAGACCCCTCAGCCTCCTCTTCTCTGTAGTAAACAATCCCAGTTCCCTCAGCCACTCCTCATAAGACTTGTTCTTGGAGTGCCTTTCTTTGAATGCACTCCAGTACCTCGATGTCTTTCCTGCAGTGGAGGGCCCAAAACTCAACACAGTATTTGCGGTGTGGTCTCAGCAGTGTCGAGTACGGGGCAAAACAATTTCCCTAGTCCTTCTGGCCACACTATTTCTGATACAAACCAGGATGCTGTTGGCCTTCTTGGCCATCTGGGCACACTACTGGCTATTAGCTGGCTGTCGACCAACATCCACAAGTTCTTTTCCACCAGGCAGCTTTCCAGCCACCATTTTTTGAACATGGTTTAGTAGGCATGGTGTTAGGTTGATGGTTGAACTGAATGATCTTGGAGGTCTTTTCCAATCTTAAAGATTCTATGATTCTATGATTCTTCCCCAGGCCTGTAGGGTTGCAAGGAGTTGTTCTCACCCAAGTGCAGAACTCATCACTTAGCTTTGTTGATGGCCTCAGCCCATCAATCCAACCTGTCCAGGTCCCTCTGCAGAGCCTTCCTCCCTGCACGCAGATTAACACTCACGCCCAGCTTGGTGTCATCTGCAAACTTACTGAGGGTGCACTCAATCCCCTACATTCAGATCATTGATAAAGATGTTAAACAGAACTGGCCCAAATACTCATCCCTGGGCAATGTCGCTTGAGGCTGGTGTCATAGTTCAGCCCCGATCCGGACCAGACTACGCAGTCTCTCTCTCACTCCCCCACCCTCCAAGAGAACAGGGAGAGACAATTCAAGAAAAACGACTCGAGGTTTGAGATAAGGACAGGGAGAAATCCTTACCGTCACGGGCAAAAACAGACTTGACTTGGGGAAAACTATTCATTTATTACTACAACTAACAGGATAATGAGACAGAGAAACAAGACAACCTCCTCCACCCCTCCCACTTCCCTAGCCCAACATCATCTACCTTCCCCCCCCACCCCGAGTGGCACAGGGGGGAAGAGGGAATGGGGGTCGCGGTCAGTCCATTATGCGTTGTTTTACGCCGCTGCTTCACAGTTGGGGGAAGAACACCTCACATCCCTCCCCTGCTCCAGTGTGAGGTCCCACCCATACGCCACAGTCCTTCATTAAACTGCTCCGGCGTAGGTTATCTCTTCCACGGAGTGCAGTCTCTCCAGAACGGCTGTCCCAGCGGGCTCTCCACGGGCCACAGCCACATTCAGGCATCCACCTCCCCCGGTGTGGGGTCCTTCAAGGGCTCCAAGCTCCAAGTGGATCTCTGCTCCTCCGTGGACCTCCATGGGCTGCAGGGGGACAACCTGCTCCACCATGGTCATCACCACAGGCTGCAGGGGAATCTTGGCCAGGAGCCACATTACTCCTCCCCCTCCT